>JADDOH010023340.1:0-84875 GCA_016648135.1 Agrypnia vestita | reverse complement strand
GCGCGAAATTTAACCGAATTTCGGCCGAACTTCGGCCGAAATTCGGCTTCGGCAAATATTTATACCGAACATTCGGCCGAATTCGATATTCGGCAGAACCCACATTGGGTGCAACACTAATTCATACATCTTCTTATGCATGCTCTACGATTGTTGAGGCTTTTATCAGGGCCATCGTCCAAAAGCTGTAGTATCTGATCGGGCCGGGTCTTTTGCGGACACCCTCTATTCCTGCTGCCTTCAACACTCGCCTCATGTACTTTCTTGCTTCATCATTTATTTGTATTTAAAGTATCACCTATCTTTTTTTTCTTTCATAAAGGAACATCTATTATAGCATTTGCAAATAGCTATCAAGTGTGTGATAAATGTCAAAATTCTCTGAGTAATTAATAAACGCTAAGTGATTATCATGTTTTTACTACACCTGGAATACTTACGACACAACATTTTTTTTTAATGTAAATACATTTTAATTATTTTTTAACAATTTTTTTATATGAAAGTATTTTCTAAGAACACAGTTACTGGATTTGGTCCCCAGAGGGATAGTTAATTAATTAAGAACAAATTATAGAAGTCTCACAGAGACAAAGATATTTATATATGAGAAAAGTGGATAGAAATCTCTTATAAGATGGCGAATCAAACAACTCTAAACATAATATATATATATATATATAGAACTTTCAAAAATTTGATGATGTGTGGATGTTCTTACGATGGAATTGGTGAACGTTGCATTGTGTAGAGTGATTTACCTTAGACTTAAGCCAGCTCACATAGGTTGTATGCCCTGAGCCATTGTACACGAGACTCCCATCCACTTTGCTCATATATAAATAGCTTCGTCTCTGTGAGACTTCCATAATTTATCCTTAATTACATTTAAATTATTTATTTCTGTATATCTATCTAAATAATTCACCTAATTTGTTTAAAATATCAAAAACATTGTTCAAAAATTACAAGTTCACAAAAAGTGTAAACTGGTGTTTTTATTTATTGAAAAGAAAATGAAGCGGAGTTGTTTATTGTTGTATAACTGTCCGAGGAACAGCGAAGCTCGCTTATCCAGCCTCCGTCATCTTCGGGCGGTCAGCCATCATCTTGGGCTTTCTCACGGATGTAGAACGTCACGTTTTAATAATATGATATCTCTGCTGTGATTCTATTTGACGGGAAAAAACATCGCCTGTAAGTCGGATGGACATGGGATGCTGCAGTACCCCGCTCAGAGGAGTCTGCGAGGGAATAATGGGAGTATTGTTACCTGCAAGTCGCAATGCAGGGACGTCCCGCGCACCAAGGCAAGGGCGGCATATCGGGGGCGGCAACAATATATTAGGTGTACCCATAAGTGGCAACAAAAAAAGAATTTAACTACATTTAATTTTATTTTTAATCGATTTAATATCCATCGTTATCTATGACCTTTGGCCATCTTGTTGGTAGACGTTAAAAATATGCTTCTAGGTGTTTTTAAAGCGTCATTATCAAACCCTACCGGATGCCTACTTCGATCGCTATCAGAGAAATCAAAATCACCATCGGAAAATTTTCTAAACCAACGTTGGCACTTATTTACTTTCAATACGTCTCCATACATATCACAAATTTTCTTTGTTGCAACCGTTGCATTAACACCCGATAGAAAATGAAACAGCATGCAATGACGTAAATATTCTTCAGCTAGTTGATTGTCCGCCATTTTACAACAGAGATAATATTTTTTTTTAAATTTAATTGTCACAAGTCACAAGACCACGGATTATAATATTGCGTATGAAACACGTCTTTACACGTTCACTTTACTGAGATTGACTGAAGCAAATATTCCACACCAAAAGTAATTAATTATTTATGGGTACACCAATTACATGCTGTATAGTAAGTATCCGTGTTCGATGATAAGGTCACTGAATTAAAATCTGTACAACGTTGTTTAACGCTTTGATTTTGGCTTTTATCTATTGGCATATAAAGTATAGGGTAAAAAATTGAAGATCCCATGCTTCTTCATACTTTTGTAGCATTAAAGATTTTGGTAAAAAAAATGCTGCTAAAATTGGGGCAGGATTATGTAACCTTAGTTAAGGACTGATTTTGGCCTGTTATATTTAGAGGAAATGGTGGCATCGTAATTAGTGACAGAGTTTATGAAAGGAGTATGGAATTAATTCAAGCGTGGCCAAACGTCCGTTTTTGACGAAGAGGAAGCGCCCAGGCCGTCGAAGGATATGGTCAACAAAATCCATGATATCTTGTTAAAAGACCGTAGGTTGAAGATCAAAAGATTCTTTATATCGTGGTTTATATAAATGGTTAGTTTTTGAAATTAATAATTATGTCCAACAGCAAAATAAATATCAAAAATACAATTATAATAATTTGAAGATTAAGTACCATTAAAGATCTGCTAAGATTATACAATCCAGTTAGAAGACCAAACTGTTGATTTTTAAATCAGTACCCACCCTGACCTGTGAATACTCACGGAGAGAATCCAAACCGCTAAGATGAGATACCTATGAGGAATAATGCAGGTGACGTTGAGTGATCAAATCAGGAATGATATCATCCGAGAGGATTTTGAAATAAATCCGCCACTACTCCAGTTAGAATGATCTCAACAATGTTGGCATGGAAACGTTTCCGCATGGAAAATTAAAGTCTGCCTATACAGATTTTCTTTTCATTGCCAGAAGAATGGAGGCATATAGAATGACCCTAAATAACACGGAAAAGACAAATGTATAGTGAAATATTCAACTTCCAGTGACCTCAAGTAATCGTCACAGCGAATAAAAAGTACGGTGGAAGAGTGATGGCCAAGTGATTGACCCCCGACCCGATTATAATAAAAGGGATGAAGAGGAAGAAGATTTAAAACAGATACACAAATAACCACCTCTAATAAATATAAAACGGAAAAGAATCTTTATTTATTTATGTCTTTATTTATTTTATAGTTCAATTTTATCGTTAACTAATATTAACCACGCGTATATTCACTTTTATATAATAATACAACTTTTTTATTGATATTTTTTTCATTCTCTTTTGTATAATAAGTTAATGTATTTTTTAATGATAATTTAGAGTTTTTGATTATTCCCAAATGTTTTTTGTATCCACTATTTACATTTCTTATTCATCTATCGCTATTTTAATCTCATTATTGCGCCTTCTATTTCCTATTATTACGAGGCACATTGTTTTGTTGTGTTGGTGTTTAAGGGTATAAAGACCAACACAACGAAACAATGTGCCTCGTACGCAAGGCTAACACATACTAATTCGATTGTCTTTCTTTAATGGAAAGATGTATACTTTTACAATGTTTTTTAAGAAGGAATAAGTCACCAAAAATACCATTTAATACCAGTCGATTTGAAGAGATACAGATTTGCTCTCATAAACCCAGAGTGGCGACTCGTTAGATTTAGATATAAAGCAGAATAACTATAAATATGAGTACAAAAGTCAAGGAAGCTCTCTTGACAGAAGAATGAAGCATTGCATCCTGTCACGCCAATTCATTTGCAGAGCTCGCAACTCGATATATCGAAATGTGTGTAATGATTAATGGTAAGTGGTTTCTTTATCTCCAGCTTAGCTTGGCACCAAGCGAAGGTATAAAAAGGATAAAGTAGAGAAGAAATAATGGAATTTCAATGATTCTAGATATAATTTACCGTGCTTTCGCGGTGGCTGGACCAAAGTTATGGAACAAACTACCTAATAAACTGAGACAAACAGACAGCTTACCACAGTTCAAAAAACAACTGAAGATGCATTTATTTAGACAATCCTATAAAAACCTATAGAATCTGACCACAACAACGCTAGCTAATGTTTTCCACTTCTATTGTGCACTCCGCGAAAACACCTAATTCTTTCAGGCACTCACAAACTATTATAGTACTCAATTTTAATTCCACTTCTTGTATGCCACCTAGTGAATAAGTAATAGTAAATAAGTTTTTTCTTTTCTAGCAGTAAGTTGTCTTGTAAGATAATAATTTCTCTGTGTAAAGCGCCCTTGAGGTGAGTATTCGCGAAAATGGCGCTATACAAATTATCCAATTATTATTATTATTATTATTAATTTACGATCTGCTCTGAATTACGTGTGTTATAGAATCATCGATCCATATTTAAACAAAATTAATGTATGTCCCTCTCAATATTCCCTCTGAAGTATCTAAACCAAATTTTGCACTATTACTTTTAAGTATGCACAACATGGCCATCCCCTCTCCACATAGCTACACTACTATGTGCCCCAGACTGTATGTGGAGTATAAAAGCAAAGGCAGCAATATCCAAAAAAATTTAATACAGTAATATTTTTTTATTATATTTTTTTAAATTTAATTTTACAGAATTTGTACGCATATTTATATTATAATTAAACATTGCTTATTTATCGAGGATAAATAAAATATAATTAATGTACTGAATTGGAGGTTTTATACGAAACATGATTTTAGAAGGGATAGAAACTTAAAACCTAGAATTCAATACATTTTAAATTAGTAATCCTCGGTGAATGTATTCAAACATTTTTTTTTAATATTGCTGCCTTTGCTTTTATACCTCATATAATATATGTGCATTATACTGAATATGATTCTACGTGAATACATCTATACATTCGAAAAAATTCCCAGTTGCACTCTAGGACTCCTCCCTCCTCGTGCTTGGACCAAAGTTTTCTAAATCTTCAATCTTAAGGGCCTATTTAAGACAAAGGCAAACAACGATCAATGTTATTTAATTAAGTTATTCGATCGTTCCGGAAGAAGATGCTTTTTTTCCAAAAAAAAAAAGATTTTGATTAAAAACCAATATTCCATTATTTTAAATTATAAAAGCTATTTTTATCCGCTATATATGTAGGTAGTCTCCTGAAACAACTAGGAAACCACTGACGTTGATCATTAACCGAGTACCCTATCACCAGACCAAACAAGAATATCACACAATGTGTTATTATATATCATCTGGTATACACGGTGTAAGAGAGCTAGTCCACTATACTTTACAGGTGGATTCCTGCCATGTTTATGAGTCTAAAATGTTCAAACAACCATGACCTTATTTATCAATAATTATGGAGATATGTCATATCAATGTGTGCATTTTTTCCAATTTTTCTGACTTTTTTTTTCAAAACGTTGAACTATCAATACAATAACTTATATCGGTTCAACGTTTGGCAAAAAATAAGTCAATCAAATTGAAAAAAATGCAAACATTAATATGCCATATCTCTATAACTATTGATATTAAGTCATAGTTGCTTAAATATTTTCGACTCATAAGTAAGGCAGAGATCCACCTGTAGAGAGTATTATAGGAGTATGTAGGACTAGCTCGGTTACACCTGTTATGTTGTATATTTAACAAAAAAAAATTATTATTACAACAAATTTGAACGTTTTCTTAATTTAATTTAATTTTTGTATCGCTTAGTACATAAATTATTTTATTTATGTAAATAAATAAATAAAATAATATACATAATCCATATATTTAATATTTTGTTAAGAAATATATGAACCCTACGATATGTACATAGTTTATTTTTTAATCATAAAAGCACAAATATAATATCTGAAACAATTTTCTCGAATGCTAAGATTTTAATAAATAATTAATGACATCATCCTGCCGTCTCTACTTACTTACCATCACGCCGTTTCCCCGTGGGGGCGGGCCGAGAGGATAGAGTGCCACACTCTTCTGTCCTGGCTCTCACCTCATCCACATTTGCACATATTCGCGTGCGAGCTCGACGGTTGTTGAGACTTCTAAAGGGACCGTCATATTCGTAATATCTTCATTCTTTACTCTATCATCAAAAATCGACTTGCCACACATACGTCTCAATGATGTCATCTCCGCAGCATTCAATCTACTTCCGCTCCTCTTCTCCAGCTCGAAGCTTCACTTCCTCAGTGTTGATACCAGACGCTTGATTTAGAATTGTTTTGCAAAGCCGTGTTGTAAATAATTGCTGTTTTGAATTTTTTTTTAATTATGGTACAAATACAGTTCTAATATATAACATATCGGATTAAACATTTTTTTTAAATACTTAGTAGTCATGTAGACCTAATAAGTGAAGAGAAGCTCTTGAGTCTGATGAGAGAGCCACAGTTCTTATTCCTTGTTATAATATATAGGTACATAGTGTATACAAGTTATTTATTAATACAGTAAAAAGGTAAATTAATAATGTAAATATAGGAGTTATTTTGAAAAAAGCTATAGGTTTAAATGATTTATGAATTTAAGTTTGATTTTAAGAAAATTTTAATTTTTTTGATTTGCTCTGAGAGGTTACTGATGCATCGTATCTCGATAGGTAAGTTATTATAGTAATTAATGGCTTTATAAATATAGTGATGCTGCATTTGGGTTGTTTTACATTTAGGCATTATGAATTGGTTTCCATTTCTCATAAGTTTGAAATATTCCTGGTTTTCTGTAAGGTTTTTTATTTAATATGTAATTGAATTCATAATGTACACCACAAAATGTCCGCCGGTCAGATCAATTGAGAAGTTTAAAGTTAAATTCGGAACAGATTGCGAAGATTAAATTTCCTCATCTCGCGACCGGACGTCCAGTGATTGGACGACATTAGTTTTGATTTTGAAACGTCACGAGCGCGCTGGCCCTGGCAGGGCACCCGCGGCTGGTACTGTTACTCCATCTCCAATAGCGGCCGCTCGTTAAAGTCCGAATTGCCCCTCGTGAACGGATGGGTCGGCAATCATATTTGTGATCTCGGGCTGTGGAGACTCCGGGCGATACCATCAGCGAAATGAGATCGACGCGCGCCCGCTGATACCGCCTACCGGGAACGAAACCCGGCACGAACTAATATACTAGGAGCCAGCGACCGCCAGACCTATGTCCTGAAGTTGCGGGTAAGATGGAAATAATAATTCCTCGGTCACAACTATTCACTCACAAATATTTCTGTAATATAACTGACAGTAACGTAATACAAGGCTAGCGACCGGTGGAAATCTGACAAGTGTCATAAGGTTGGCACCCCTTTTAACTTTGACTGAACCGACGATGACGACATTAATAGCCCCATCCATCGGCTATGGATGACGACATAAACTACGAATCAGTTACCGACTGAATGATGACATTTTATATCCGCCAATCACAAGACAGAAAAGTGAGCTCACGGTCCCATTATGCGAATTCCCGCGATGCATGCCTACCGACATTACACTCACGTAATAGTATCAAAGCTGAAATATTTTCTGTGAATGTACACTATAGTAGGTAAGAAAGTTTGTATATTATGACATTTGAGTTCGGGGGATTTTGGCAGATAACAGGTAACACAGGTACAAAAAAATGTATAAATAAAACATTAAAATATCAGGTATCGGGTAATATTATTAAATAAGGGTCCGAATAAAAAATTACGAAATTCAAATTTGTTACTCTAACTTAAATCACATGATTATTTGTAGAGCTGCAAAGCGTCTGGCGGAAGAAATGACCAGAGAAAAGTGTGATTGAAAAGCAATGATTAAGGCTGGATATTCCCTGCAAATGCATATTTCGGTGTTTTTGTTCGAAAATGTGGGTTTTAATTATTCATTTATATCAGAATCTATATGAAAGGCTACAATTTTGTTAGGACAATAGCTTAGGTAAAATGTTTGTTCTTATATAGAAGTAATAAACTGGATATTATTTACAATAATTAAGAAAATATATCAAAAAATTCTTTTTCAGAAAAAATCAATGGATTCTGAATATTTATATGTACCTACGAATAATACTTTCTTTACAAATATAACATAATTAAGAAATTTTTATCATTAATAAAGTTATAAATTTTTAAATTTGCAACAAATGTTTACATTTTTTCATGATTTTAATGATAATTAACGCTTTTCAATCATATAAAGTATAATTTGTTAAGCATATTAAAAAATCAGGTTTGTTATTTACGGTTTAATTATTCATTTTTTATACCTGTATTATCTCTTATCTGCCAAAATAATCCGAACTCAAATGTCACAATATCCAAACCTTTTTATCTACTACAGTGTATAAGTAGAGAGAAAATTCCAGATTTGATACTATAACATAAGTCTGGCGATCGCTGACTCTTAGTTTATAACGCGTTTCTCAATCTGATTTGTTTCAACTTTTTTGTCGAGGTAGTGTATCAATTTTTTTATGTTTTTCGATATTTTTAGCGGTTGTAGCTTACATAAAGGTAGCCTAATCATTTCCATATTACTGAGGCGTGCAGTGGGTATATCAAAGCATGACTTTCACGTAAACATATATTTTGAAAAAAAAATCTAAATATAAGATAAATTTAGAAATTTTCTAATTTGAATTTCAATTTTTAATTAAGTAATTATCAATTAGTCAAAACAAAATGAGTATTGGAAAATCAATCTAAAATGTCAACTTTTATGTATTTTATTTGAAATACAACTTGCATATTAAATGGAGCAATTTGTTATGCAACTTCAAATAAAAATCATACTAATTTTGAAAACGAAACTATGTTTTTATTTTATTTAATAATTAAAAAGAAATGAGATCAGCTATATACTTATTTTGAAAGCAAAATGAGATCAGTTATTGGTTGCGGTTACGGATGAACATTCGAAATTAGTATTATTGGGGAATATACACATATCAAAATGTCTTATTCTCTATTATTCTTTTCAAAATGTAATATTCTCTCAGATAAATATTTAATTTGCATTTTTTCAAAACACATGTTAACGTAAAAGTTATGCTCAATCACTGATTTGATCGTGCCTTAACTTATACGAAGATTGATCAAAAAATACATATACGAAGATACATACATATACGAAGATTGAGCAAAAAATAAGCGGCATTTTCGTATTTTTCTAAAAACTCAATATGTATTAATTTAATCTCCTTCAAAGTTGGGGACTACCCATTAGACACATACAAGCGCCCGGGATTTTTTCTATTTTCTAAGTACCTGCGCATTTCGGTATGCTGTTAGCTTCTTCAACGATTCTGTTTTTATCTTCTGAACTTAGCAAAAAGTCATCCTTCAATGTTTTTATTTTCGGGAAAAAGTCGCGGGGAGCCATGTCAAACGAAAACGGAAGGCAAGGCATCATAAGAGTATTCTTTTTGGCCTTCTTCTTCTTCTTCTCGTGCCCTGTCCGTTTACCGGAGGTTGGCTATCATGTTGGCTATGCGGACTTTGTTTACTGCGGCCCGAAACAGCTCCACAGTAGACTGGCCAAACCACTGTCTCAAGTTTTTCAGCCATTAAGTCCTCCTTCTTCCAGAGCACCGACTTCCGGCAATCTTTCCCTGCATTACGAGATGCAAGATCTCGTATTTCTCTAGATGTCTCATCACATGTCCTAGATATTGTAGTTTTCGAATTTTTATTGTTTTAATAACTTTTTTTCTTTTTTCATCCGAGCCATAACATCTTCATTCGTAACTCTGTCCATCCAGCTTATTTTGAGAATTCTTCTATAGATCCACATCTCGAATGCCTCAAGTCGACTTATCAGTTCTTCGGTAAGCGTCCATGCTTCCATTCCATAGAATAATACTGAACTTAATAATACTTTTTGGCCAGAAATGTTGAAATCTTTGTACCATTTTTTCCATAGATAAAAAAAGCATATTGCTTTGTAATTTCTACACTAAATTAAGTCAGGCCTCTTTATGTCGTCTATCCATCTCATCGGGGGGCCTTTTGATATCTCTTTGAAATGTTCACGACTTCCATTCCAGGTCCTTCTACATACATATTTACAGCCCACTGCTATTTGAACCTGGTGACACGATAGGCAATATCGTCCCTTTTTCGGTCATGGGTCCAAATCTTTTGCACTGACCTTACCATCGCTCGCTATTGCACTCGTCTTTTTATGCCGGTCGTCACGTCCGTATCTCAGAGCTTTGAACCGTAAAAAGTGATGGCACAATTAATTAATTCCGCTAAAAAAATAACTAACAATCAAATATAAAATAACCTTATTTGTCTCAATACATGTATTGTACTAGGACACGTATTACCTAATGGTTTTCAATAAACTGATTTATTGATAAATATGGTTAAATTCCACTAACGAATTACCTGTAAATAAATTTCCAAATATCGGTAAATTTGGTATATTATTTTTAAATTTTTAATGTATTATATGTATAATAATATTTTTATTCTACAATATTATGTGACGATATTTGCAGAAAGCATGGCAGTTAAGTGTTTTGCTGGATGATTCGTTTACCAGAATATTTGTGTAATTTTCTCTGATATAATACAATGCGCGCACGTGCGTTGGGGATCCGAGTCTGACCATCGCAAAAACCACTAGTCAAGCTTACGGTAGTTTACTGATCATTATTCAACCTTTGTCGGTATTTTGTCTTCTGACAAATATTTTTGGTATCCTCTGTAGTTTTGTGAAGTCCAGATGCAGTAACATTTCGTGACTGCAATTTTGTCATTTATTAAAATAATTACATACTAATACGCGGGAAAAGTGATTATAAAATAATCAATTTATTTTATTTTAGCGCTATATTGCTTATTATTTGAAAAGTAGTAAAAAGTTCGCATTGATTTTTAACAAAAATGTCGAATTAATAATGACAATTTGATATTAATAAAACATTAATAGATAATCGATAAATAAATGGTTCCGATAACACCCAACCTTTGTTCTAATTAATAGCACTTGAAAGTAGACAATTTCTTTTGGATAATCTTTATGTAAAATAAATATCAATATGTAATAATGTAATAATTGCTTATTAATACAATAATTCATTTTAAATTTTTTGTTTTATATTACCTATAAATTATCGGTAAAGCGGTATTAAATTTAGAGTGTTACAGATTTACGGGTAATAAAATTTTCCAATAACGTTAAATACTCTGTATATCACTACTACATAATTGTTTATCAATTCGGAAAATATATTTGTAATAAAATTACAAAAAAATCTTATCAGAGAACCGCACCCCGATCTCCCGCATGACATGTGATGGTAGCCATTGCACTGCCGAAAAATACGAATGAAACGTGAAACGAAACAGATGTTCAGAAATATGTTTGTCAATAAAAAATTGTTATATGTAACTATTTACGAGTATCAAATAAAATTACAAGTACAAATTTAAAATTTTTGAGTCATTTAATTAAATTCTAATATTAAAAATGAGCATTATATTCTTATATGACAATGCGGTACTGCAATCCATTAGGAGATTGATTAAGCTGGCAGAGATCGATCTTTCGCGCCTTCGAGACGCCTGGCACTATCTCTGTACCGGTAAATGTGAAATAAAATAGTATTAGTGACAAAATAAAAGATATCCGCAGAATAAAGGTGTTCTATGCTAAAACTGAATAAAAAAGTAACCCATAAACACCAATTTTTTATTATACTCCCTTTTTTTGTTAAATATAACAACAATTAAAGACGAATTAAAACATATAACATAACACTAAACTTACAGTAATTTAATATATTTCTAAAATGTCAGCTGTTTTGAGCTTTGATAAGACACTTCATGCTTTGAAGATTAAATTCTAAAAACATTTATCAGTCAATTTAGATTTTCGACATTCGTAGTGAAGTACCTATTATGCATACCGACGGAGTAATTCAAATTTATAAAATATTCCGCCACGTTATCGGGTCGCAGTAATCAAACTTTTCTAATGATTCCAATTTGAAAAAAACCAATAAAATTTCTAAAAATCCGAAATTATACTATAATTATTAATTTTTTTAACGAAAATTTGATAAATCTTCTTGATCGTCGCCACGAGTCTACTTGCCAAGTTTCAGCTCGGTTGGATCACGGGAAAAGGATCATAAATCGATCCAAAGTTTTTGTTGACGGCAAGCAAGCAGACGCCACGAGTTAATATAAAGGGAGTAAAAATAGTGAAGACCAAAGTCTTTATATCTCTAATTTAAGTGTGTACCTTTTTTTGTAATACAATTTGTAATACACTTCGATTATTGCGGCCAGGAAAAAATCTAAATAAGCGAAAACTCAATAACCGAGAGCCTGAATGTATAAAAGAATTACGCGATGATTATTGCCTTTACGACATTTTTTTATTTGGAATTTCTTACGCGCATTATAAATTAATTTTCTTAAACATTTATATCAATAAGGTACCTAGATACTGAAATTCATTAGATTAAATTAAATTTATTGAAATGTAGCAGGCTGCTAGCAGCATATGCGTGAAAATATAAATGAAATGTTTTATTCGTAGCAAAATATTTTCGTTGTTTGATTCACATAATTTTTCATCTTCGTCATTCATTTTCATTCACTTGGTACGTAACTCGATTGCAGATAAATTAATTTTAAATTTCACTGCGCACTTCAATATTAGATGGATCTGCATTTACTATTATTGTTTTTCTCTATATATGCTTCATTTTTTCAGTTTCATAATGCACAGATCATAAGTACACACGGTATTATTGAACTTCTTCCAGGTCATAGTACAAGGTTTTTATCATTTTATTTAACTTGCATTGAAATGAATGAATTTTTCATAATCGATGTAAGTTACTGTAATGATAATTTAACGTTCCGTAAAAAATAGGTCAGAAATATTGAAAAAAAAATGCAAATTGGATATTGCATAGCTCCATAATTATTGATATTAATTAGGTCATGGTTGTTTGAACATTTTCGACTTATAATCAAGACAGGAATATTAATGTATTCTAAATAACCCTGTATACCATCCAGATGAAGGCCTTCGTCGGGTCACTATCGCGAGATTGGATTTAACACTTCCGTTATTAATTTTTATTTATACTAGTTTATAATAGATCTAATCCATGGTTCCCGATTTATTCTTTGGTACTGTCGACTGCAGCATTGGGTCATGCGATTTCTGGAAAAATCCGTCGTAAATCGAATGCTTACAGCAAAAATCTATTCTTTTATCGAAGTATTAATCTAAATCAACTAAAAACCGCAATAATCGAAACAGTAATATCCAGGTACTTCCTGTATATTTTAAAGACTATATGCATAAGAAATTTATTAATTAACATAAGAATACGATATAGATAATTTGCAGAAAATAAATAGATAAAATCAATGCTTAATTTCGATAACGTCAATAATGTAAATGCAGATGTCTGTCAAAGGAAATACTAGCCGTTGCTCTCAGTTACAATTTCCTGCGCTAATAGATTGAATGTGCCAACACATTTCACTTAGCAGAATTACGTGGACATAACTGTTTGTTGCATAACAGGAAAACAACAATATTAAAGTGTTCACATTGCAATATGATCAAAACAATTTATAGCGTTAAAAAAATGTCTCTCTGACTTGTGTCACCGCTTGATTTGAAATCAGTTCCGGATTAAGAAACATTTAAACCCATTTTATTATTTTTAGTCGGTTCTTTCATCAAATTTCTATAGTATGCGCATTTACAAATTCGGAGATGTACTTTTCATAACCAAATTAAACAGACTATTCCTTAAAATCAAAATTGCATCCAGTTCTCGATATTGGCAGTGGAATATCGATAAATCTTTTTGCTCCTGAGCAAGTAAACGAATATTTTTTAGCTCTGGTGCTCTAATAACGTATGAATTTTTTCTTAAGACTTCAAAAGTTTCCATTAATAATTTTATATATTAATTTAATATAAAGTACATTAAATTTATTCATTCGTCAGCATGTCGTTAGTTGTAATTTTTTGATGTGTAACATCTTTCCTCTCGCTTTCCTGCAGTCTGTGGCAGTGATGTCATGAAAAAGGACGGAAATGCGTAACAGGAAATAAGGACGGAAATGCGTAACAGATAATTATAATTATAAAAAATCAATGTCCAGCAAGTGCCATCACAGCGAAAACGCATACTACCAGCCAATGCTTCTGATTTTGTATACATGTTGCAAGGCTGGTGTCAAGCGTGTGGATGTTGTAACATTGATATATTTTGGCTTATATCTTCGAATCTATCCAATAAATATTTTTTTTTTTTATATTAATGTAAACAATAACTACCTTTAATGATTTACATTCTCAAATTTCGTATGTAGATATACGGTACCTACCTACCTAGTGCGGCAAAATGTAATAATAAATAAATGCACATATATTTTCATTACTTGTATTTACTAATTAATAAACATATAGGTAAGTATTACCTTTTTTAAATTTTGATATTAATTTCCGTTGGTGCTCAATTGATATTTTTAATTGTTTTTAGCATCATTTCGATTATCGTGTATCGATTTCTTTTTAATATTATTCTTACTACTTTATTTTGGAGTTTTTTTTTTTTTCATCTTCATTAGCCAGAAATAGTATGCTCCTGCAGTAGCTGACGTGAGAGACTATTATTGCGTTATATATATTTATTTTTGGAAAATTCTGTTTTGATATATCTTCAGATTGTTATTTTGATATTATATTTTCAAGAAATTGTAGAAACAGAAGGAATTGCACATAATCGAGGTTTTTAAAGCAATCTACACTGTTTATAGCGAATTGGAAGTTACTGGAAGGGTCTAGGATGGTCCACTGGATTCTGGAAGCATCGCAAGCGACCTTGATAATAAAAGGAGATCGACAGAGCCACTCAGTTTTTGCATTGTAGAGACAGAACGCGAATCATAGAAACTATCACGAATGCCAATGCATAGACAGAACGTGATTCAGAGGTGATTCAGTGTGACCAAGCGACAATAAATTTAACAAGTGATTTCAGTGTAGATTCTAACCAGCGATAAAGTACATACCGACGAATGTGAAGTGTTCCATAGTTATCAGAGGAACACAAACCAGTGAATCAGAAATATTCTAGAAACAATTTAGTGTGAATCAAAGAACGGTGCTCCGATTAAATTTTTGTTCAGTGAGTTAATTGAATTTATAAAACGATAATCAATTTCCAGTGTTTCGTTTGCCTCCCACAGCCATGATCTCGCAACAGTAACTATGTTGATTTAAAAATGTAAGGTGTCCTGGTTATTGATACGTATCTACTTCTTTTCATCTGATCTATGACCTCTGCATTATTTATTGTAATAGATCTGAGGAACGTATGTCGCGACGCCAGAAAGAGACTGCATGACAGAGAGAGAGAATGTATAAAAAGGCGCGTGAATGTCGAGTCGCTCTCTTTTACTACCATTGTTATCCAGACCGCATCTTACTGTATAAACGATTGTCTAAACCCTTATTGTTACCAAATAAATACTTACGAGAACGAAGTCTTTACTGGAAGCAACCTTATCCCGAAACAAGAGTATTACATTTATTTTATCGAACAATTAAATATAAAAATACAAATAACATTTTATAATAAAACAAAGTGTTAAAATTGAATAAATTTTCAACACACAATACACCTAAAAATTGTTACTCAGTCAATCCTACACATCTCGTTAAACGCCATTCTTACGACTTCCTTCTTCCAACGCTTAAATATTGTACATCACGCCTTTGAACTCATTCGTCAGGCCGGCTCTGGAAACTCTTAACCTAAATTCAGCAGCTCATTATATTGTACCAACACGTGTACCCGTAGTGCTCCTTGCAGCCTGACACGATGATGCATGTACGAGGAAGCTCATTGCAATAAATCTATAAGAAAATTATTAGCACGCGGAGATTTACGCGTGGGATAGTACGTCTTTGGATAATAGATCGCGAGAGAGGTTGTTATGTTTGTTATGTTTATGTGCCATCAAACTGAGGCAAGTTATATAAACAGATATCGCTCAGTAAAGAGTAGTGTGATAAACAGAAAGGGGGGATTCTAATGCGATATAGGGTTATACTTGTCAATTATTTATTTATTCTTATTATCAATGTAAAATCGACATTATGTTGAACTTTCTCTGTCTCCCTAGGAGAATCTGCGATGCATAGCTTATAACTAATTGTATAATTAAGTATTTTTTACAAATGATACCAACGTGATTTTTGGGCGTTTTTTCCAATTTTGTGTCTGCCCACACTTCTAATTCAGGATATCATTTTGTATTTTATATTTTTGGTGTAATTTATCACTGGATTATAATTGGTTTCAGTTTTGTAGCATAGTTAAAAAGTTATCAATCGACTCACTTTTCTCGATGCTTCTGGTATATTTTTGGGTGGTCTACTGATTTCCAGATTATTTTAAAATCTTATAGATTATTATAAAAAAAAAATTTTTTAGGTGTTTATGAATCTATTGTCATGTACTATTGCATCGCTTTATAGCCATGGTCTGGCCACGAAATTCGACGGGTAGTAGTGTATGCGTTGATAATATTTTCAAAAAATCATTTCTGTCATGTACAAGGAAGAAATGGTTTTTTGATGTTTATATCTACATTTCTTGCTGTGGTAGATTTTACAATTTTAAGTCCATATTGGCATTATTAGTACGCAAGGAACTTTAAACGCTGCGCAGCGCATTGGCTACGCCATTGATACTAGGGTCTGTACTTAAATATATAAAGCTACATATTTTTCTAAGGACCAGTTTTTTGATCAGTAGTTATAGTAAAGGTTAAGAAAAAAACATAGATTCCTACGTTTTCCACCAATTAGACTAACCGTTTTCGTTTTTTCCTTTCTTTTACAATTTCTACCGATCAAATAACCGATATATGATCTAAAAGATGCACTCGCTTCGGCAAATCTCTTAAATTAAAAATTCATTTGTAGTTTAAGATGATTTTAAACACGTGCTTTCTATATAGGTACCTACGTGAGATACTCTGAAGAGTGCGGTATTGCTAAAATATGCATGTCATTAATTTTTATTTTTTAATTTTCTTTATATGCTACTTTAAGAGAACAATTACGAAATCAATTACGTTGCACACAGCAAACATTTATACAAGCCTAAACCATTATTGATTTATTTCCCGAGCAAAGATTGCACACTTTGACAACTGGATCAAAAAACTTACCACGTCTCGGATCGACGGATCACGATTCCTGTGCACAGGCAAATTCTTTATTTATTGCGGTTTATCTTGCTCCAAATACAGCCGGATTGCTACACACCAATTGGCCTATCACCTTTGAACTTAATGATATCCGTAGAAAGTGCACAAACAGCGGATGGAACAAAGCATCGAAATCAGACTTGGCTGCTAAGTGCTATGAGCGAAGAACAAAGAATTGATCAAGTTCTTTAATCATTTGATCTATTTGGCATGGTTTTTCTTTCATTTTCATTTCATCATCGTATCTTCATATATAAGTATAAAAAATAAAATTTAGATCTCTTCATTTTCTTAATTAATAAAAAAATACTTTGTTTTCACCACTTACATATATATTGAAAATATCAACATATTTCAGAACCAATGGTCCCTTGTCTGGATGCAATGTATATTTAAAAATTAAAAATTAAAATTGAAATAGATATAAATATTAAAAAAATAATATGTATAAATGAATAATAATTAAGTACTAACATTAAAACAAATTTTAAAGATAACGATTTATAAAAAGGACCTGGTTATTTTATTCAATTTACTAATGACAATTTTTCTTACTTCCAAAATTTATAATTTATGAAACTGTACTTCTGTAAAATGTGTATGTAAAATTTGTGAACCCTTATTAATATCAAAAGAATAATCCATAGCCAAAAGATGATTTATTTATGTACTAACACAAAATCATTTTGTTCTTTCAGGAAAAGTTTTTTTTTATTTATATAAAAACTAGAAAAGTTTTTTTTATTTATATAAAAACTAAGAAAAAAAAGAAGGCCTTAGAAAAAAACATTTAGAACCACAGGACCACTAATATAAATAAACATGAACTCACATAAATTCCTTGTCCAAAATTCAACATCAACGAGACAACACATCTGGTTCGCTTTGCTCTTGTCCCTTGTGATAAATCGTTAATATTACTAATCCGTTAAAAATGCTCTATTTTTGTTCTGGCTGGAAATTTACGGTATTTTAAGGTTGTTGGACAGATGAATTTCTTTATTTCTTGTGTTTTGGTCTATGTAATATCCTTGCCTTTAATCTTACTATTAAGAAGCTGGCTTAAAAGTTTTAGAGTTTGAAACTTAGTATTTTTTACTGTTGTTCTTTATATATTACGACTGGACTATTGAAATGCATATGCAAAATAGATCATATCTAAAAACATCATCATCATCATTCTTGGCACTACGACCCTTGGTGGGTCTTGGCCTCCTCAATAATTTTCCTCCACTCATCTCGGTCTAGTGCCAGCTCTCTCCAGTTTCGAAGCTCTAAGGCAGAGATATCTTTGAGCACGTTGTCACTCCATCTTAATTTTGGCCTTGAAAACATACATATATTATTATTAATAAATTTAAATTACACATATACGAAACGTATAGAGCAGTTAAGAAATCGTTATAACGTAACTACAGCAAATTTTCACTACGGATAAAAATAGAAGCGGTTTTATGTGGTCATTTTCACAGTGACGGATTGCCCAACTACGTCGCTGTGCAGCCATTATCAGGTGCAGACTGCGTCCAGTATAACGGATGAAGATAATGTATGTGGTCGTGGTCACTCTCACTTTTGAAGTGAGATCTTTGCGTTTGTTACCGTTGAGTCTATAAAGTAAATGCAATGGTAACACGTCCTGTATCTTGTGTTAAAATCAATGCGTATTTTGGCTTCATGCACACGTTTTTCATATTTTTTAAATGGACAATTCAATGTTATATTAGGTACTATGAGTTTACTCTTAACTTTAGTCTTGAAATAATTCCACACGAAACCACACATTTTCTGTTTAAAAACTGATAATAGAATGTTGAAAGAGAAGGAGATAGAAAAAGATAAAAATTTACGTTCCGTCTCTATTTTGCAGTATCCAAAAAACTAATAAAACATTGAATTCTTTCATTAAATTTTATATGCAAACTGAGAGAATTTAATTTTTACCAATATAAAAATTTTCAATAAATTATACCTTATATTGAAAATTTTGAATTAATTAAATCACAGAGCATAATAAAAGATTATTTAATATCTTAACGCATGTCATCCAAGGAAGTCAGAGATATTAAATTCACTACAAAATTTTGAATAAGGGGCTGGTAGCAGTTAAAGGACTGCGTTTTCGATCAATATAAACACTTTTGGCCTAACATTGAGCTTCAGACGTGGATGATGTTTATTTTCAGAAAAATGCCACACAAACCGGGAAACAATCGAGTTATTACATCAGAAATTTCCTGGAAGCCTAATTTCTTGTTTTGGAAACATCATTTAACCTCCAAAATAGTGCGATTTAATGCCCTTGGACTTTTTCCTTTAGTCTTATGAGAAGGATAATATCTATGTTAATCCAGTCACTTATAAATAACATTCAAGCTTTAACTGTTGAAATAAGGCCTCTATTTTGCAAAACTGATAACGATAGAAAAAATCGTCAAAGGAGTGGCTGTTTGTGAGACATTCAGAGCCGGCCAATTTCACAGATACAAGGCCCGAATTCAGAGTCAATACTTAGATGATTTAAAGGATTAAGGTACGCCTTAAGTGTTATTTAGTACTGAAAATTACGCTTTTAAGGCGTACCGTCTAAGTATTAACTCTGAATTCAAGCCATATTGTTATCCACAATTAATTGTAAAATCTGTACTTGTTAGTATCACAGCTTTATCAAAAAAAATCTGAGTTTTTCTGACAGTTCGAAATAATGGCTGAGTTTGTATCAACCTTGTATATCTATCTACGCATTCACAAATGTACGAATATTAAACAAAATATATGTCTGCTAAATCTAATTAGGTTAGGTTTTGCAATGCATGATTCATTTCGTAAAACACGTTTGATTGTATTTTGCAAACCAGCGTACTCGTATGTGTAGTGTGTTCCTGCGAATGGTTTCAATGTTATATGCCGAATAAGTCCAAGGTTTTGCTTATTACGCTGATGATTGAAACAAAATCTCAAATCATTGCCAAGAATCATTGACCTTCAATTACAGAGTCAACGAACGAGAGAACATAAGACATACTCATTAGCTAACGCAATAATTGGCATACCACTTTCTCAGTCGTTCTCGTGCTGAGTCGGCTGCACACTTTTTGCTCTTATTCTATACCTACTATTAAAAGACTACATCGCTTAATTGCTACGACCGAAGACTCCGTGTTCTTTTGTAATAATTATCTTACAAAACCAGTCAAAACATGGGTAACAGTGACAGGAACATTGCACTATTAATTATTATTGAAAACATTCATTTGTTCTCTTATAAATCAGGTTCTCAGGTTTTCACACCCGTTCTGAAGCACATATCTTCGTAACTGAACTTTTTAGTCTTTTAGTCCACCATAAGTGAGAATGACCAAAGTATGAAATTTTACGGAACTTTACTGTGTTAAGTGTCTGTTTGTATTTGCTCTACGTAAAACTTCAATATTACAAGTCATGTCAGTCCAAGATATCCTCAACATTTTACAATGTATCCACAATCCACATTTCGAACGCCTCTAGGCGATTTAGAGTATTCACCTTCAGCGTCCATGCTTCAACACCGTAAAGTAGAACTGATCATACGTAGCATTTGATCAACCTCTGTCTGAGCTTCAAGTTTAAGTCGTCATTACAGAGTCATATAATGAGAGGTGAAAAGTATTCCATCCTTCAGCTCGTCATGAAGGGGAAGATTGGGGGTCGCAGAGGGGTCGGAAGGAGGCGGCACTCCTGGCTTCAAAACATCCGAGAATAGACCGAGAATAGAGAATAGAATAGAGAATAGATAGGGATAAGAAGCGTGGAAGAGCTGTTCCGCACTGCCCTGGACAGGGAAACTTTCTCCCAGATGATCGCCGACGTCGGGGGGACCCGATAGGGTACATGAAGAAGAAGAAAATAAGTAAGAATGCCACTGATGATGGACTCTGTCGTGGGTTCAAAACTCAGCTAAGAAAAACTATAATGTAACATGAAATTCTTGGAGAATTAGTGGTACTTAAATTTTTAATAATGCGTTGAAGTATATGATAAAATCTTAAGAAGATGCAAAAATATATGGTCTCAAAGATTTCTCGAAGTTGTGCCGCAACTCATTGGCGGATTTATTGAGTTTATTGAAAAAAAAATTATATACTTTATATGATAGATGGTGAACAACTGCACCGATATCTTAATGCAATAACATACTTTTATAAATATGCTTACAATTAATTCAATATCAACTCTGGTAGACTTTCGTCTGCGTAAAAGAAGACAGTTGTTTAGTGCTATTTAGACGAAGATGCTTTGATGACTGCAAAATGGTGGAAACGGCTGATTTCCACCATTTCAAAATAAACTTTCTATAAGTAAACGACTTCAAATTAGTATGTATTCAAATTAGTATTTAAGTATTTTATATAATTAGGAGTTAAAGACATACAATTTCGTTATTGCTCTCGGTACTGATGTGAATTATTTACTACTCATGTTTGATTTGGGACTGTAATTTATTACTTAGTGAGGATATTTTTGTGAATTTTCAGCAAATATACTTGTATTATTTTTATTTGCACGTGTATATGTACATATATTATTTTAAAAGACGACCTGATATATGTGATATCAATTTTACACATTTTTCTAAAAAAATAACATTGTCATTAAAACATTCAAGTAAACGGACTCTTTGGTTCTTCTCCCCTGACCATTCCCTACTAATAATATATATATATATATATATATATCCGGGGTCTACTTGTCTCAGAATGGAATTATCTATAAATGTTTTGTAGGTTGTGCGCTTTTATTTAATTGACGAATTACGTCAGTAGAAAACCAAAACTTGTCTATGATTGTCATCTGTCATTGACAACTGCACGAATCATTACCACCTGGTGACAATTGCCTATTGCAATATTAAGATCAATAAACAAAGTACTGCAGTAGCGTAGACAATACAACTCTGACCCGTATGTCAGAAGTTAGACAGTGATTGTCTGTTGCGAAACCAATTTTGCGATATGTTGGCACGGTTTCCAAGCTCACTAACCTTCGGCTGTCCAAATCTGATCGAGTGATATCAGTCCGAGAAAAATTTAACATTCGTCTATAGTGTCGTGGAACTGTGCTAGGACGTCATTTAGAACACACTGACTAATTAACTCTTGAAAGCTTTTCACTAAACTGAAACCTAAGGTAAACAAAAAAATTTAATTTATTTCTAAAATCTGCAGTTCACATATTGGCCCTATTTCCAATAAAATTACAAACAATTTCCCTGCGCATATAAAACCCACGTTTTATAATAATAACAACATCGGTAAAACTCTACTTAACACAAAAACTAAAATCTTTTTTTTTTCAAATCGCGGAATATACGAAACAATACGGGATACATACATAAATATGTATGTCAAAGATAGGTATAGATATTTCCCTTTATGATTCTGCCAAAATATAACATTACAACTATCATATTATAAGTAATTTAAAATTCAACATACCCAAACATTAAACTAGCTTTTAATTTCGATATACACCAGCATAAAACAAGAACATGAAATCAAAACTTATTTTTATAAAATCACACGACGAAATTTGTAATTTAGTTCCCAAGATTTTTACTTCCTAAGCCTACACTCAATGCAATGCGTTTCCTAGTAAGTCTCCACTAATGAACAAATAAATACTGGCAAAACCTCTTTAAAAATATTTCCTCTATAACTATATAATCCAGTGATGCTTTCCTTCATTAAAATACCTTTATGAAAAGGTAAAATTGTATACAGATACTTTATTAGTATCTATATACAATTTTACCTTTTCTGTAAGTTATTTTTTGTAATTTATGACTAAACCCTGTTTTTACAAGGTTTTTCGAAAGTTTATACGACAAGTCTATTTTTGTTAAATTCGGTAATGGATGAACTAGGATATGGTATGGAATAGTATGGTCTGAATAGTACGGTCTGGAATAGTATGGTCTGGAATAGTATAGTATGGATATAGTATGCTGTGTAGACGATGCTATAATCATAGCGGAAAAAATAATGACTTACAATAATGCTTGACAGACGCCATCTGTAGAAAATAAACCTATAGAACAAGTCGGCACCTTCAGATATCTACGCATAGACTTGGTCGGAGGAGCTAATCTGTGTGAAGAAATGCAAGCCCAATTTAACAAGGCAGGGGCATTCTCTGGTGCTCTAAAATCCACAATTTGGGAAAATAAAGATATGGCCATCCAGAGCAAGATGAAAAGAGTCTGTAAAGTATGCGTAAGAACAATAATGACATATAGCGTTAAAACAAGGGCAGACAAAATCAGGACTAAACAAACATTTAGGACTTTCGATATGAAGACACTGAGAATGCTAGCAGACAAAACTCTGAGAGATTGCGTGAGTAACACCAGAATAAGAAAGCTATGTGAGGCTGAGGACATTGTACGATGAAGTAGACAGCGAAAGAGATACTGTTATGGTCATGTCCAGAGAATGGATAGCACCTGACTCCACCTTACATCGCAGTACATAGTCAGCCCTAAGGAACCCGCCCTAGCTGAAGACCTCCCGAAAGATAGAAAGACAGCTGAGAATCCACCTCAAAGGGGGTGCTACCCTATGGAGAACAGACCACATCAATTAAAATGAAGAAGAAGAAGTATCATGATTAATTAAATAAAAATAAAAAATAATAATTTTCCAAAATCAATATATATTTATATATAAAAAGAAACCCGTGTTTCCCTACCCGCCAAGTTTTCTCCACAACCAGCCACAACCATCCACCGGTGGTTATGGTAGTGGATAGCCCTTGGTGTCACATGAAAAATTTGCGAGTTTGGTGGGGGTGGCTGTGCGTGGGTGGGAGTGGGCGACGAAAATGTGCTTTCTAGCACATTGTTTTGTTATAGGAAGGCCGCAAATGCTTCAGATTGTTTCAAAATAGGCGCGCCGACTGTGTCGGTGAGTCTAGAAGGTTCCGGAAAAACCTGCTCTAGAAAGTTCTGGAAGGATAAGATTCTAGAAAATTCCCGAAAATTCTATAAGGTTGTAAACTGAGTAGCGGAATGTGTCGGTGTGTCTAGAACATTCGATAAATTTCTTGAAAGTTCTGGAAGGTGAATGGGAGAATTCTAGAAGGTTCGCGAAAGTTCTATGACGATCCAAACAGTGTACTAAAAATCAACGCGAGCGAAGCCGTGCGGGCATAGTAACTTGTATAAATAGCAGTCGTTTCTTTCGCGTTGCAGTTTTCTCATTCATGAGTTTACAAGGGAAACCGTTAATGACCAGGTTAGTACTGAAATTCGGCCGTGTTGTTAGTCCAGCGCTGGATGTTCCCGTCCCTGGCTCTGCTGCGGGCGCTGCCGAGTCGTGCCGTGGCAATTAGGACTCTATGTGAATGCCGGACTTGCGCAAACGCATGCGCAATATTCGCAACGATTATGGATTGGTTATCATTATTGAGTAAGTGGAACGGATGTATCTTCCGTACTTCATTCAATAATTCATCTCGCAGAGCCAGAGAGCCGGCAATACATAGCCCATTATTCATTTTACTTTTTTTCGGAGGAAACGGATGCTTGTAACATACTTAAGACCCGTCTGGTGGGGGTAATGATGTACGTTAAATAAGCTTTATGATTTTTATCATTACAATGAATCGCGAAGCGAATATGAAGCAAAACATACGTATTTATTTGGGCATAGGTACACAGTGAGTAAAAACAATCGGGAACGTGCAGTGAGTAGTTAGGTGATTTTTAAGTAAACATATATTTTGTAAAAGAATCATAATTAAATATATATCTGACATATTATGATTATGATGTATTCAAATCAAAAATATGTAATCAAAATATAATAATTTCGTTGTCTGCCTGTTATCTGTCGCTCCGTGATTTTCATAACTTGCTAGAATTACAACTTTAGATAATTAGAGTGTGATATGCAATCAGTGCGTGGCTCAGGCAACACGCAAGGGTCACCCACGAAATTACAAATCACACGGTCTTGACATTTTTATATTATTATTATTATTATTATTAATATTTAGCTTTAGGTTTAAGGGAATACAGTTAGTTTGAAAAGATCAAATAGTTTTCTATCCATAAATTTTCAACTTCAAAATCCTGCGATTATTATGTCCCTTGATTTTTCACGGGTGTAAATCTAGGTTAATAATATTTGTGATAGGAATATTACGAGATACATCTTTTATTTCTATTTATTTTTTGAAAATATATGTTTACGAAAAATTCTTAATTCAATGTGCTAACTGCACGCCACTGCATTGCACTAACTGTGTTCTTAGAACATACCTACATAAAAAAATATCGTTATAATGTATCTATTTTTATTTTTTATTTATTTATTTAAGAAAAATCCTTGTTTACAATATATAGGTACTTAATAATAATTTAACAATAAAAATATAAGATAAGATTACACTTTTTTTATTGTTAGATTTGTGGATTATGCCACTCTACTAGGCTACGCCTGTCCCAGAGTAGCGTTATAGAACACAATTATAATATTTTTTTGAATTCGTCAATAATATTTGTTTTCATAAGGTAATAATTATGTATCTACAAAGTATCAAGTGCAATGTTAGTGATGGGTTGAGTGAGTCATAAGTCCGAGTGTAAATATGTGTAGAATATTGTTTAAAAAAGGGTTAAACTTTTGTTTAAGGCTGTGTTTTTATTTTCCTTAATATATTTTTTTATTTATATAGGTATATATTTTTATTTATAGATATTATTATGCAATTACAGTAAGTAAATTTTCAGTTGCTGTTCTACATTTAGAGGTATCTATTTACTTTCAAATTTGACTAAACATTAGAAAGCGTTACACACAAAGGCAGGCATTTGTTAAAATCAATTCAATAGCCGTGGCAAAATTAACAGTTTATAGATAATCAATTCATTACTCTTAGACGAAGAGGGATGAGTGAGACTAATTTAAGATTTAAACAGTTTCTCGCGTTTATCCAGCATTCGCCAGATCCACCACCAATTTCATGACTGACTACCTTGCTGATCAAAAATCATTTCCTCTCTGACATTCAATCAATCATTTCATTCTTCGGTTATGAAAAAATTACTCCAAATAAAGAATCTAATTTATCAGTCCGTTGAATAGGACTTGCCAAATTCTGCCGAACAAGAGAGTAACGAACCTAAAATCGAAATAAATAATTATACTCTCGCGTAATGAGTTGATTCAGATGAAAATGGATCATGCAAGCGTGAGGTCAATCCATTTATGGTAAAGATCAGATCTCTAAATTAAACAATGTATGTTTAAGTACAAAAATATTTTTTGCTGAATCAATTCTATTGTATCCATCTTTCCTCTTAAGCGATAAATACAATGACTTTTCTTAGGTACAATTAATTGCATATAATTTTTAATGTTCGCATTGTTATATATTTTTTGCTACACTACTATTTTCATCGTTAACTAACTTTGTTGTTGCGGGAATTGCCTTTAAATTGTAGCCTGTTGATGTAGTGGTCATGACGCTCGCCTAGTGATTTGGTGGTCAGTGTTTCGAGTCCCAATCCAGGACACCAGCAAGTTAGTCCTATTTAATCCTGCTTTTTTATATAGCACAAGCGTATAGCTTGTTTTGAAAATATTAAGTATATCTTAAACAAATTTTTATTAATCAATTAGAAAAGACGTACAGAAAAATCAAATTAACGAAAAAATATTTTAACTACTACCGGGATTCGAACCAACGGACATCCATTCTATCTAGGGATGGCGCGTTATCCAATTTCGCCACGGCAGTCTAGTAAGTTAAATTTCGACCTTATACGTAGTCTCTTTTTAATTGATTAACATTTTTATTCCATTTTTAAAGCAGTCCGCTTTTTATAATGTAATAGCCACAAACAACTTTGTACAGCCACCGCTAATGGAAATTGCAACTTCACAATAATAATGTGTTTTCTTTAATATAGTAAGTATATCGATGCGAAAGCATTCCGTGTTCACATTTCTAGTTTTTTATTTAAAAAAAAATATCCACGTAACTTTATGAATTTATTATTATCTATCTAAATATTTACCATTTTGTTTCAAGTTATAACATTAATTGAATGTCATCTAGTATATAAGTAATAGTAAATAAGTTTTTAGCCAGAAAGTTTTGTAATTTTTTGTCCGAAGCGCTCTTGAGGTGAGTAAGTACTTACTTACGTACTTACGAAAACGGCGCTATGTAAATTATCCAATTATTATTATTATTAAATGTAAAAGATGAAAGATTGAAATTGTGCACATCTTTTATCAAACAAATCGTTAAATTCCATATACTTGTACAACAATTCAAACAAATATACTGAGATGCCCTGGTTATACAAAATTTATTTAAACAAAAAAATCATCATTGTTCCATAGATAACTAACGTTCAATTGATAATAAGCCGAAATAAAAAAAAAAATTAAAAAAAACGTAAATTAAAAACAATTAAAACACAAATTAAAAACAAAAAACAAAATAAACAAAAAAAACAAAGACCCGTAAAAAAAAGAAAACCCGTAAATTAAAAAAAAATGATATAAATGAGCCTGAAAATTCTAAAATAGGTAGGTAATAATTATCGTTGCTAATTCTTAAATATTAAGAATATTGTTTAATAGATAATTTTTTCCTACTGCCTCTAAAACTGGGCTTAAAATTAGCAAAGATATTCAAAATTATATTTCAAAACAAGAATTTACTAATTACTCAAGCCTGTGTATATCCTGGATTCAAAAAAAAAATATTCGTCACTTGCATTGACTGCACTATACCATACATAGCAAAAGCAGTAAAATGTTAATAGACAACTTGCTCCTAATATACAAGACCATTATAAGGCCTTACGCCCTACACTCGCCTACGCAGCCTCCGTTTAGGATCACGCTGCAACTTCACACATGAAAAGACTGCAGATTCTGCAAAACAATGGGTTGCCCTTGATGCACCAAAGTGGATCAGAACCACGGGCATTCTTACCATAAAGGAATTCATAAAACATCTGGCCGAGCGTTTTTTCGCTGGGTTTCGTCCTGCTACACCCTAAAGTGGAACAAATTGTTTTATAGACAGCAGGAAGCGGATTTCAGGATGGTTTTCTTCTTCTTCTCAATGCTTCAATTTCACAAGGAAACACTTGGAAAGTTTGAACTATTTATTGAAAATAATACAGTAACAAACACGTGTGAGATGTAATACAACCAAAATTAGATTGACAGGGCTGAAAGGTCTGATATGCCCTTATATAGATTAGGAGAGTGAACCTTTATACTGATACAATGCGTTGCGTTTCGTCACGTACGCCAGTATAGATAAGTTCTTCGGGTGCATGGTGCGTGCACTTTGCAACCCCGAGGGATGATAATACTCTTATCAAACGCTGGAACATAACAGTCCCATGAAAATCCATCCATTAATATTCTCGCCAGCATTGACGTTCTATGGATTCTAAATACAAACGACCAAAAATGGTCCTCTACACAGGGAAACCTCACTACCTCAGATTCGCAGGCATGTTCAACCAAACAGCCACACAAATTTTAAAATATAATTTTTGTTTAAACTTTGAATTATACGCACAATTATTTATTACAACTATAGTTTCGAGAGGAGCAGTCTTTCCCATCATCAGATATAGTTAATAATAATTATTATTTTATTATACATTATTATTTATTTACTTTACCTGATTTTGAGAGGGACTTGGGCACGGAAAGGCCTTTCTAGGCCCAAGACGCTCCAGAACTCATTTATCCACTATACAGGATTGGACTCTTTAGTCCCCTGAAGACCCACAATCATGAGAGAGTCTTACCAAGAAACTAGTCGACAAATGATGATGATGAATAATGATAATGATAATAACTTGGTAAACGAATTGTATATATTCTCAGATTCGTTAGCGAGCTACAAAAACTATCCCACGACACTTTTTTATAAAATTATATTCGTAAATGCTGGTGCTATATATGAATTTATCACAATTATTTTAATACTCCTAGATAGTCTTATATTCTTCAACACTTTGTTGCTTTTTTAAGCTATATTATTTGTCTATTTTATGCTTTAGTTCTTTGTTTCTGAATACTCTTATTTTCAAATTAATTTATTATGCTTTCTTGATTATTCTATGCTTTATTTCAATGTTTTCTTGGATACCCTATATGCTTTTTAGTATGTCTGTGCTTATTTTATGTTTTAAATCTATGTTCCCGAATATTTTTAACTTCATGCGTGTAATCCTTTGCTTAATTATATTTATTTCAAGCTTTACTCTATCTTTCTATAAACTCCTATTTTCGTGTGTAAATTGGTTTCTTACTTTATTTATGCTGTATTGTATACTAAATTTGCATTTATAGTAGTTCTGACGACAGCTATCATATTATAACATATTTTATCTGCATGCCTTTGTCTTCAAATTGTTAATGCTCTGTTAAATACAAAATAAAATAAAAACATAATAAATTCAAGTCAAGTTAATACCACGACAATTTGGAATTCAACAAGATTCATTTTAGTGTGTTTCTATACACTTATAAGTACAATTACTGGTCATGTGTTTTGTCAGGTCGATATACAAGACTACACCCTTTTTCGTTATTTAGACCCTATTTTCCTTTGTAGTTCAACGGATCTTATCAATGAATTACAGAACGCTGCTGTAAGAATGAATAGTGTCATAAACCTGCGCTACACGATACAAATAAACAACTGTCCATAGAAAACAAAAGTCAACAACTTCGATGAAGAAAGATGCCCACTTCGTGAAAAGGACCATCAGATTCCCGTTGTGATTCATCAGACACTAAATGCTGAGTGACACTTTTTGAATTCCGCGTTGTTCCTTTCTTGGTTTATTGACTAGATCCGTTTTACAAGTCGTGACCAGCGAGGAAACAGGATAAGACTGAAATTGCATCATTGTTTAAAGGAAATTGCTAGAAGAGTATTGAGTTACATTAGAAGACGTGAAGTGCATGATTTTTCAATATTAATTTGTCATTTTTATCAAACTTCTACCAATCAATTATTTCAGTTGTTGGATTTTTTTTAAAGTTATTTTTTCTAAATGTGATGAACACTTCACGGCCATCATTAGGGCTGATGTCGCTGATATGACATGTAGGTAAGTCTCGGTGTATGTTGGTTAAGTGTCCGTGTATGTTGGTATTATATTAATTGTGTATTAAGTGTCGGTGTATGTTAGTAATATATTAATACTGTATTATGTGTCGTCGGTGCATGTTAGTATTATATTAATACTGTATTAAGTGTCCGTGTATGTTGGTATTATATTAATTGTGTATTAAGTATCGGTGTATGTTAGTATTATATTAATACTGTATTATGTGTCGTCAGTGTATGTTGGTATTATATTAATACTATATTAAGTGTCCGTGTTTGTTGGTATTATATTAATTGTGTATTAAGTGTCGGTGTTTATTGGTATTATATTAATACTGTATTAAGTGCCCGTGTGTGTTGGTATTATATTAATACTGTATTAGCAAGTACTGGCTTATTTTTAAACATACAGATAAAACAAGTCGTTAATGACCCCGATAGATAATCGCTGTAGGAAATTAAATTACATTATAATGACTTTTTATGATAATTTGGGGAATAACACAGTTGTTACAGAATGCACTTTTTTTGCGGTTGAGAAATAAGCAAAAATATATAAAATAAAATTAAAAGTTTAATTTATAAATTAGCAAGAGATAATAAATTATAGCAAAGACACAAAGCGCGTGCCTTTCGAGGTCAACGAAGTCTGTCATGTTACAAACTACAGTCCCTGGCGTAGGTGAATATTGCGAATTTAATTCACGGTAAGCAAGGTCAATATCGAATATCTTTTAAGCTGAGACCATTATTATAACATATTTATATCCAGTTATGTTATTAATACTTCTCGATTATAATTCAACATGTTTATCAGTCAAATTTAATGTTTAAAGTTTTATTTTCCGTTAGAGTTAGCGTGCGTGGTTTCCAAGGTCAACGAAATCTATCACGTGATACGCAACATAATTATTGCAATTTTGGTTAATTACAGGCGCGTACTACACACAATCATGATATTACATGATGAGAATATGTTCAATTTGACTCTAGTTTACCGTAGTTTACGCTAGTTTAGGGACAAAAGCTTCATCCGTGGACACGCACGCTAAGAAGTACATATATCACCCAAGAAGAAAACAAAATGAGAAACAGCACTGAATAACCTGGTCATAACTCGGGTACATTTCAACCCGGTGTTCCTATATTGGGCGAATACAATATACAGGTTGCTTCTAAATGATGAACCTAATTTTGATTGTAAAGCAATATAATTTTTCAGCACAAAAATGGCAACATGATAACCTAATAATTTCTTGCAACCTAAATATTTTCTTCATGACATAGGCTCAGTTTAAATGCGTAGGGTCCGTTCGCTTTGTGAAAGCCACTTGCATTAGTGTGAGTAACACGTAAATTGTGTAGCGGTTTTTTTAATGCTTCTCCATTGGCCACTTCGGTTTGACGCTGACGGTCACGCGGAGCGGTTATTTCTTTGTTTAATATTTTTTATTTAAAGATTTACGATTACGATACGGACTAATAAATTTAGATGAAGATTCGGTGATAACAGACTTTAATAAATTTAGATGAGGATTCGGAGTCCGATACAGACGACAACAGTAAGTTTATCTGATTGATTAAAAATAATAATAAGATTTTGAAACCATCTGTCCACAATTATACCTCTTTATATATTTATTTTAAATTAGCTATAACTCGTCAAAAATTACATACCTTTATTATATATTTCGGCCGCCAGTTAAGGCTAGGATAACAGCGCTATTTAGAGTAGCGTCTTGATAACGTGATAGTGATGGACATTATTTAAAAGATACTTACGATTTTTTTTGCTCCTTATACCTAGTTATTATATTATACCACATTATTATTTGAGCCATCTGGTAGAGTTAGTGACGGACATTGTTACGTAATACGAGAATTATATATTTTATTCAGATTAGTATTCGTTTCAAACGCTAAAAGAGTGTTCTTCCGCAGAAGTCAATAGTATCGTATTTTTGTGTTTCAAATGGTCATACAAATGAAAATAATATATCAACTGAAAACTTGAATTCGTTTTTCACTGAAGTTCGTGGCCGCCCTGTGTCCTTTTCCATAAATAATCATCCGTTTCCTCAAATTATCAATATCAAAGACAAATGCTCTTTAGCATTACAGTATTTTGTACCTATTGCCTGTATGATTCAATGAAGAAGGGACGCATCAATCAGTCCAACCTTTGTGGATCGATGCATGGAAACGATTGTTTACTCTACCTCTCAATAAATTATTGTTGTCGTGTTTTGGCTAAATCCAAGATAATGGTCCCATTGCATTTACAACGAAAATGAGTATTTCACTATATTATTGAATGTGCTAGTAACAAAATGAAAGATAATTTACGTTTAAAAAGTAAGTATTAAATAAGATATTACACTTTAAAGTTTCGAAAAATGCACTGCATATTTTGACATTTCATAGGCAATATATGAGATTAGGTTAAGTTATTAGGTTTGGTTTGTTTAATTTAGATTACGATTATTTTAGTTAGATTAAATTAACAGGACATTAAATTATATAGTGAAATACTTATTTTCATTGTATGAACAACGGGACCATATTCTTGGATTATTCCTCATGCATGGCGGACACTTTTATTTATATATAATTTATTAACTTGGAAAAGTAGATTTGGAAATCTTCTCACGCCATAAGCGTCATGTAAACACTCATATAAGCAATAATGGGACGCTTCTAGAACTATTTAACGAGAAAAACCTCAAAATCTGCTTGATTTTGATGTGATTTCACTTTTAATTAACATAATTTCTTCAAACAACCAAGTCTTCATTGTGCTAAATTTGCCTTGCTGGGTACATAACAGGGGTATCATTGATTGCCTGTTGAAACACACGCTGCACCGCAATTACTAAACTGCAGATTGTGTTGTGGAGTCGCCATCTTGTGAATGACTGGGGCTAGGGGTTTTTGCTCTGGGAGAGGCTTCTGGCGGTAGTCATTTGAAAATCTACGCCCCACCCTTTGAAGCGGTAAGTGGTAGTTGCATTCATGGGCAGTTCTTGGTTTTATGGATGTAGCGATTCCAAATCAAGTCCATCTTTTAGAAACAGCCTGTACATATCGCGACAGTTTGGTACACTCTCAATATGACAATGGACTGGAAAATCCAATTACATAATACGTGTGTTTACGTGGGGTGCACTAACATAAAGCGCGTAAACAAATGTTATGGCCGGTGTATGTGGACCGGTGATTATTTATTGGAGAGACACCAACGCTTTGTTCTCAGAGACAGCCACGAATAAAGTTAGAGACAGCTATGAATACACCTAAATGATGGTTATGCTAAAATTAGAGATTCGTACAGCTGCAACAAAAAAACCACAAAAAAAATTAAAAGTTGGTTTCCAAAATATAAAAGACAAACAGTAAACTTTGTAGATGTAAATATTTCGTTTTAGAGTCAGAAAAAAATCTAAATTTAGAATTACATTATTTTAAAAAAAAAAAACAATTCGTGAAAAAGTCAAAATTATTCGTGAGTACACATCATCACGTGGCTAGAATTCATTGTTTTTATGCCTGTTCACGAGGTAGTTTTTGCCACTGCCGTCTATCATTTACAACATTGTGGAAGGATAAAGATGTCTATATATCGCCAAGGAATACAATAGATAAATAGTTATAACTTATAATGAGAAATTTGGCAAGCCTCCTGATCTACGTTATATCCGAGTCCTAATGTATATACATATACATATGCATGAAATAACTTCTATTTTATATACATATTTTTCTTTATTTACGACAAAAATGGTTACTGCGCTTGTAAAACTAAATAAAAAGTATGTTGCATGTAAAACTAAATGCGTAACAAAAGCTATAAAAATATGTTTAGTTTTACTAGTCAATAACAGGTTAAGTGTTGTTAGAATAGATTTTGTTAGTGACCTTAAAAAAACGTTCTTTAAAAAATAACTAGGCACTGTTTCTTTAGTTATCTTGTACCGCGCAAATTGCTGACTTTTAAGCAAGATATGTTTTTTTGCAGTGTGATGCAGTCCTCTTATCATCAGGTAATAACTGATAACGTGTGTATAGTACAAAGTTTAGTTTATTGAAAATATCATGTTGCACCACAAAGGAACCACCATGTCTATCAATAACAAAAGATTCCTTATAATGCGTTTAAAATTATTCCAATTACGTCTCTGGAAAAATAAAAGGCTAATAAATTAATATTATATGTAACTATTTTTCCGATTATTTTTATTCTACGTTTTCAAATCCCTCTTCAAGTACTCAAAATACGAATTCTCTGTCCAATTACGAACCAATCACCGATTGTTTCATTTCATCAATAGAAGTCAGTAAATCGAACATAATAAATCAATTAAAGCATCTTGATATAAATAAATCTGCTGGACCTGATCAAATACCACCAATATATTTAATTAAATGTGCTGATATAATTTCTGTACCTCTAACAATTTTATTTAAAAATTCTATTAAGGATGGATTTGTGCCAGATATCTGGAAATCGGCATTTATTACGCCAATTTATAAAAAAGGCTCGAAATCTGATGTCGCAAATTATAGACCTGTTTCTAAATTGTGCACAATTGCTAAAGTTTTCGAGAAGGTTATATACGATCAAGTCTATGCAGCTCTTCATCACTCCTTTCATCCAGATCAACACGGATTCATCAAAGGGAAATCAACCGTCTCCAATCTAATCCTCTTTAATGACTTTCTAACTGATAAAATGGATAAAGGACTTCAAACAGATGTGATCTATACTGATTATAGTAAGGCGTTTGATAGAATAGATCATCATCTGTTGATTAATAAGCTTTTCTTGGCCGGAATACGTGGTGACTTGCTAAGATGGTTTGCATCCTACATCGATAATAGAACTCAGGCTGTGGTAGTAAGCAATTACATGTCGAGTTGGGTTGTAGTTCCCAGCGGAGTACCCCAGGATCACTGCTGGGGCCATTGTTGTTTATAATCTTCATTTCCGATATTCACGATTGCTTTCGTCACTCTAATGTCCTAATTTTTGCTGACGATATGAAAATTTTTAAACCAATCTCTAGTATTTACGATTCGTTCGATCTACAAGATGATTTGCTACGGTTAGATAATTATTGTAGATTAAATAAACTTGATTTGAATCCCTCAAAATGTTATTGTGTAGTTTTCACACGCAAAAAAATATAATACCATTTAACTATATATTAAAAGGAGAACAATTAGAAACAGCTACATCAATCAGAGATTTAGGGGTGATCAATGATAGAAAATTATTATACGATGAACATATCGATTCTATTATAAGTAAGGCTTATAGGGCTTTAGGTTTCATCATGAGAATGTCTAAAGATTTTAAGTGTGTAAAGACATTGAAAGTACTTTACTGCACTTTTGTCAGAAGCAAACTCGAGTATGCAACGCAAGTATGGAACCCCCAGTATATGATCTATGTAAATCGGTTGGAACAAATTCAAAAAAAAATTATTCGCTTTCTCAACTTTAAATTCAATTGCGTTTCTGACGATTATGACAGTTCATGCAAAAATATCACATCCTACCTTTATACAGACGTCGGGAAATAGGTGATTTGATGTACCTACTAAAAATTGTATCAGGCAACGTCGACTGTCCTGAACTATTAAATAGACTAAAATTCCATGTTCCCTGTAGATCTCGAAGACACAATCCAGTCTTTCACATTGATTTTACCTCATCCAACTATCGTCGTAATTCATATTTCTTGAGGGTATGCGATGCATTCAATAAACTGATAAGATTATTGGATATTGATCTGTTCGAGTGCAGCCACACAAGATTACGAAAAATTTTGAGTGCTGAATTTTTTTCCACGTAATAATTAAGTTTCTTTATCTTTTGTTTAAATTTTTTATTCTTTCTTTCTATATAATTAATATGCCTTAGTATATCATAAATATTTATCATTACTGACATATTTCTGTTTGTTTAAATTTTTTATTCTTTCTTTCTGTATAATTAATATGCCTTAGTATATCGTAAATATTTATCATTACTGACATATTTCTGTTTGTTTAAACTTTTTATTCTTTTTTTCTATATAATTAATATGCCTTAGTATATCGTAAATGTTTATCATTACTGACATATTTCTGTTTGTTTAAATTTTTTATTCTTTCTTTCTATATAATTAATATACCTTAGTATATCATAAATATTTATCATTACTGACATATTTCTGTGTGTTTAAATTTTTTATTCTTTCTTTCTATATAATTAATATGCCTTAGTATATCATAAATGTTTATCATTACTGACATATTTCTGTTTGTTTAAATTTTTTATTCTTTCTTTCTATATAATTGATATGCCTTAGTATATCATAAATATTTATCATTACTGACATATTTCTGTTTGTTTAAATTTTTTATTCTTTCTTTCTATATAATTAATATGCCTTAGTATATCATAAATATTTATCATTACTGAAATATTTCTAAATGTGGAGACCTGTAATTGGCCATCTATATTGTATCAATGTTTTCTATGCTTTTTTTGTGCTGTTGGTCTTCCATAAACATTAAATAAATAAATAAATAAATAAATAAATATTATCACAAAATTCTAAATCGGAAAGAACATATAAACCAGTAATTGCGAGACTGCACAAGGGTCTGGAATAATTTGAAAATAACGAAAAATCGATAGAACACTCCAGATTATACCAGAACATTTGTGAAATAACGTTTTCTATGTAAGCGGCGGTGACTGACATCTCGCAAGTCTGTTGTTATTTTGATAGAAACGAAGCCACAGAAAACGAAAGAGACATCGGGCGAAATCACAGACTAAAGGCGCGACTAGGGTATGTACCTACCTGCGGAATTTTCTAGTGCGAACCTGAGTGATACAAACGATGTGCATCAGTATATCGGAGACAAGTGGAATATTCTAGCATATTACAGAATAACGCTCCAATTAAGTTGGTGTCCAGTAACTTTGACCCACCGGCGCGAATCCGTGATAATATTTTGCTCGCGCCAATGGAAGGGCGAGCGAAGTGAGTCGCGAATAAGCAGGCAAGGGGCGGAGCCTACTAACGTGTTGACAACACAAACGTTAAACATAATTCCTTGTTAAGTTATGCATATTTTGATTGTTCAAAATGAACCTAAGCGTTTTATAGCAACAAGCGTGACAAATTTATTACTTTAGCGAATGTTTTTTTAACACCTTAACGACATCCATAACCGAGCGGAGGGGGGTGGCGGGTAAGGCAGGGGCGTTGAGTTCCAAAATAATAAAAAGAGATTTATGACTCTGAAAGTGAAACTAAAGCTATTTCTTTGATCGAAACGACCGTCGGATACCGCAAACAATATGAGAATTAAACAATTTGCAGAGTAAAACAAAGGAAAGAATGGCAAAGCTGATTTTGAAAATACCACTGTTTCACGGAACAGGATCTTGGTCGAAAAAATTGATCGTGTAATACTTACAACTGGATCAAATCTTGAATTTAACTCTGAAATTTATTGTAAATCAGAACACGTTCTAATTTTATTCAATTTACAATATATCTATACAAAAATTAAACAATACAAACCGCTGATTTCAACAGCTCAGTTTCTGGATTTCAATATTTATTTGGCCTCACTTCCATTTAATACGATTGCAATCAAATAATAATTATGTAGGTGTTACTTGTTAATTATTTTTATGCGTTTTTCAGATTTGTGTGATGTTTAAGTTAATATTCGAGGTTATGATGCAAGTTGAAGATGTAGATAAAGGCAATGATTGTTGTACGTTTCAAATCAGAATAATATAAATACCCATTACACAATTAAATGCAAACATTCTGGGATTCATTTCAGATTTTATTAAAATAAAAGTAAAATCTTATATTTTAATAAAATCTGAAAAAAGATATTCTATATTAAGATAACTTTGGAAATTTTACTAAAGAAGATATTTATTTTAATATAATCGTGGAATATAAAAGCAAAGACAACAATATACAAAAAAAATGCAGTCACCGAGGATTATATACTAATTTAAGGGGTTACGTGTAGTCAGAGGCGCAAAAAATAGACATTTTCAAAAAATTTTTTTGAACGGTTGTTTAATGTTTTGATTCAATACATAATACCAACGTTTTACACTTTGTTTTGAGTAACTATACCGAAAATTTCAAATAAAATTATTAATACTGGACCACGATAGAATCTCGATTCTTGACCCCTGTTTTACAAGTAGTGCCTCGCGGTGTCCATCAGTGCCTCTTAGTGGTTTATCTAAATTTAATGAGCAAAAAGAAATTAGTAGTTCAATAGTTTATCTTGTGCTTAATCGAAGCTCTTTTATTTTTTTTGAAATTTAGCAGAATGGCGGTCTTTGAAAGATTAATTATGAATTTTGAGGGAAAAAATCACTCATTTATTATTTATAAAAAAAAAAGTTTAAGTAAAAAAAAAATCCTTCGATTAAGCACAAGTTTTTAATGCCTAAAATATGATGTTTAAATTTCATTTAAATCTGTCGAGTAGTTTTTAAGATATCGTGGACACCGTTTTTGAAAACGTTATTTTGAGAAAAACGCGTTTAATGTTTTATGCATAAATAATTAATACAAATACAATTTTAAAAATTACCTACGTAGAGTCGTCTATTTTTGGTACATATAATACATCTTTTGCCGATGTGTAAGCCTCCAAGATGTCGATTTTTTTTTATCTACGTCTCATTTTGCCTTCTCGAATGACCTGATTTGCACATTGGTCAGCAATCTTTATGCGCTCTATATCGAGTTTTTCAGCGTACCGGTGTGCATAAGGTTCATAATTTAATCCTATGCATTGTTAATCATTAATATTCCTTGCATACCTTCATGACGTCTCATTATAAATTTTTGAAAATGATTATAATACACGCACAACTACCTATCGACTGCTGGGTTTCACTGCCACTGAAGTACTAAGACTAAATCAAATCTCAGTTGGCCTAAAGGGTCGTATGTCTAAAAATAGAAGTATAAAAGAAATTTCGTACCTTATTCTTAGAATTAATTAGGTAAAATCCGCGTTCCGTAGCAGTCGCCCCGTTTGTCAGCCCGGCCGGCTCTAGTACCGTCCGCGTGTTAGTACGGGCGGCAGCAGAGGACCCTACAGTTATCGTTGGATATCTTTTAAACTAACACCGGATCGAGTTGATATTTTCACAAAATATTTTTGAAACATTTTGCTTTAATAAAATACCAACAAAAAAAATCGATTTTTTAAAAATCCTGACTACACGTAAACCCTTAAAACGAACTGAATTTGAGAATACACTTTCAGGAAATATATATACATAAAATCTAGAATTCAGTACATTCCAAATTAGTAATCCTTGATGACTGCATTCAAAACATTTTTTTTTGGATATTTGCTGCCTTTGTTTTTATGCCCCACAATTAGTCTCCCCGAGGCCCGGTTGTATCAAATTGGATGAAAGTAAAAATTCATTTAAAACATACAAAAACTGGTTGTTTGATCGGTGGAGAACGCATAAAACTATGCATTAAACGAATTTTTACTTTAATACAACTTGATACAACTAGACCTAAGAAGCGACTCACATTCATCAAATAAATAAAATAAAAAACTAATTAACCGAATAAATTAAAAATTATATATCTTATATTGTTGGCTGGTATTTCAATAATGTATTTAATTGAGGTACATATTTCGTTTTATAATTCGACATCGTACACAGAAAATGTAAACCAAATTTCTTTGATTTGCCTTTATGGAATTTCATTATTTGTCATCATCATATATGATGCATTCGGGTAAATGTTTCAATTACAGATAGGTGACCAATTATACAATGTATTTTTTATAATCAATGCAGATGTTTCACTGAATTTAAATAATAAATAGATGATGTACCAATGAGTCATAAATTCCTAAGTAATTATATAACTAATAAATTCGTAAGTATCAAACGGTTTGTGAAAATAATTTCGATAAGCGCTCATACATATTCTCATTAAGTTAATCATTTATCCTCTTTTGAAAGCCTTCAGAACAATTTCGAAATAAAAGCACAAGTTTTTTTTTCAAGTAGTGATGCGAACATGCAATGTCATATTTTCAAGCCAAGCTAAACGCTTGTTCTATTTAAATACGACTAACTTACTGATCTCCTGGAATACGAGCTCGAACCACCGAATACTAGTTGAGAGTCTTAACTACTAGACCAACATTTTGAGAAGCAATCGAATATTTTGAACTATTTAAATAATATGCGTTGAATGTACCCAAATGGATAAGATTCTTAATTAACGAAGTATATCCGGTTTCTCAATACTAGATTTTGTTGTATTATAAATATTCAGATACAAATGGTTCAGCGAATTTCCAATTTTAACGACCGATTCGCGTGGACCGTCGCGAACCCATAAAGAGACGTCACTGTGAAAATGTCAAACAATTTACTTCGGTAATGAATCCAGTTCTATTCGTATTAACGTGACCTTTTCATTCAGTGTTCTCATCAAAACTACCCTAAAGGTACAACACGAAGACGATCCAATAAATGATAAACATTAAAAAATAAAAATATATTATTTGTTTTAATCTACTTATTACTTACTTACTTACTTACTTACTTACCATGGGGGTAGGCAGAGAGGATAGAGCGCCATACTCTTCTGTCCTGACATACAACTTTGTAACAGTTTTATGTCAGGACATACAACTTTGCAACAGTTGTAATCTACTTATTTATATTCATTAATTACACCTACATGTTTCGGAAAAACCTATCTTTCGTCAGGGTGTTTTATAAATGTCAAAAAATCAAAATGGATGATGTCTTTTGTTTTATGGTTTTCTAAGTTTTTTAAAAAATTATTTTTAAATATTATTGCTAAAGTCCTTGATTACACAAAATAACCGGAAAATTTTTAAGAATTGGACTTATTAATTAAATTTAATTGATTATTAATAATAATGCTTTACTAATTTCAAATGATTCTAAATTATTTAGTTTCAGACCAAATTTTTATCAAAACCGTGATCATTTTAAATGATTTGAAAATTAAAAAAAAAAACATGATTGTTCAGACATCTCAAATGCTCTTTAACTAACAATAATAATAAAAAAAAAATTAAATGTCAATCTACAAAGTTGCTCAACCAATTGAAGAAATGATAAACATTATTCCCGAAATGAATGTTGCCAGTGAATTCCGCTCAGCCGTGTCGTGTAATATGAACAGTAATATTTATAAACTCTACGACGCTCGTCTGTTGCTCCTTGTCAGATGAGGCACGCACAGCTTCTGCACCGGACTATTATCATTATATATTTCGGTAGTGGGTAAAACCATGTGAACTCTAAAAATGCTCTTAGTTCTAGCTCAATCGAGAGCGTGATGCAAAATGCATAATATTAAATTTAATGCTAAAAAAAAACGTAACACCGACGACGAGATTCTTTTTTATTTTATTTTATTTATTATTTAAGTAGGTAATGCAATAAATTATATTTCCCAATAACACACGGGATATCTCATAGGTAGTAGCAAATACTTTACATTAATGACATTATGACGTTCCAATGTTCCCTTCATCAGGATAATATATATTGGCCCCGAAACATGTTAGTATTTTCAAAAAATTATTGGGGTAAACAAAGTATATTCTTGTTAATTAATTATATTTATTTTAATTAGTTGTTCGAAACATAGCAATCGCAATAAAAAAAATCAGACACGAGACTGAAAAATAAATTTAAAATATATCTTTCAAAACTTTATTAAGATGCACTGTTTCGCATTCCATTATGGTGCATATATTATTAACCGTGTTCAAGATACCTATGACACGGCCTTTGCAGATCTTGAAATTTTACATTTAGGTTTTGAGCAGTTTACAAAATCCGTAACCAATAAACTTGCGAGATGACATATTTCTTCCAACACATGTGAACATACACATACACACAAACACAAAAAAATCATACACACACATGAAAATACACACACTCACATAAACTTACTATTTGACAATTTGTTTTTTTTATCGACTTTTGTACATTACTTTGGCAAATATGTGTTTTCTTTTAATTGGCCCAAGGCTCGGTATATCAACAACTGTTTTTTTTTTTAAGATTTTTGCGAAAATATTTAAGCAACCATCTCTTAAATTCATCAATTCGTGATTTTATAAGATACTCTAATACAATGTATCTTTTACGTCTTTTTCTGTGTATGCATATATGTATATACCTGTATATGTGTTTATGTACATGTGTATGCATATATATTTATTTTAAATTTATCTCTGTGCTATATTTTTTTCTCTTTTCTTTTACCAGTTAGATCTTTTACTTTTAGACCAGCCGTACATCCGTGAAAAATCATGGAACATGAAATGGTTCGCATCTTTGCTAAGCCCTAGTATATTTTTGACGGTCAACGTAGAGGCAGTGGTAGCAACATGCGTTAAGCGGCCAGTTCGGGTTTGCTGGCACGGGGTTCAAACCACATCTCAGGTCATTTAATTTGTTTTTAGCAGGGTTTTCGAACGAAATTACGGTTGTTACACGAAGTTACGGACAGATAGACATACAGACGGACGGACAGGCGGACAGACAACGAAATTACTATGTTTGATTCCCTCAGTATATTACTGTGCAACAGTTCGTACAATTTCTTCAATCTGTGGAAACTTGTAAGATGGTTCATGTCTTATTTGATTCTAGATAAAAAATATTAATTACGATGCAATAATATATTTCTTTAGTAACTATAATAGACCAATATCACACAGTCGGCCGTATTCTAAAAATTGCAATGCTGCTATATCTGTACCTTTACAGTTATTGTATAACATTATAACATAGTAATGCCGCTAAGTTTAAGTTTAACAGATTTGAAATTAATGAATCCAATCAATCAGAAAGCTCTAAAACGTAAACAAACGTTAAGTTATTCACAAATTATGAATAACTTAACGTTTTTGACGTTTTAGAGCTTTCTGATCGATTAAATTCATTTATTTCAAACCTGTCAAACCTAAAATTGGTGGCATTACGATATTAAACAATAACTGTCAAGATAAAGAATATTGCTACTTTCAGAATACGGCCGAGTGTGTTACATATTTCTTAACTTTAAAAAATCACGTTTTTACTCGTGGTAAGATAATACTGTAACTTTTTATTTCCTTTGTCTTCAAATAAATCTCAGATATTTGGTATTTCAGAAGTTTTCTGCTTTGTTGCTGTTTCCACTCGACACCTTTCTTCGAAAATTTAATCAGGCTTCGTGCGCCGAGACTTTTTCACGTTTGTCGAGCAATGGACCAGATGATAATATACCAGTCCGGGAACATTGCATCTCATTACAGCTCTTCGCGGCCGCGGCCGATCGGCGTTCTCACGATGCGGCGTTCACATGCGCGCCACATTACGCAACGTGGGTGCATATAGCCGCGAATTATATAATCCCCAGCCGGCCTCGGCTGCTCGGATCACAAAATCCTTCTCGCAAATGGAGCGCCGCTCGCCATATTCGGCCTGAAGAATAGTCATAATCATCCCTCCTTTGTTGAGCACTGTTAGGCGTAATATGCGGTGACCTTGATACTCTTGCAGTTGGCGAACTCAGTGGATAGTGACTACGAGTGCCTAAATAAAGGAACAGATCCATATTCATGCAAAAACAACAGTTTTACGTGCGTCTTTGTCTGTCTGTTGTGGTGGAATCTTGTGATCGATTTTTCGGCAACTTACCGACTAGTTAGAGCTCTGAAACTTTCAACATTCACATAAAGTGGATGACGATACATTATTAAATCATTTTCGAGATGATTTGGTCTTTATTTCGATTAAAATTTCTAATAATGTCACTCACAAGCAAGAGCCGCAGAAACAGCTAAGAACATACCGATAGAAAATTTGTTTTAAACTTTAAAACAACGAGTTTAATACTTGGACTAGTCCAAATTGCTGCTAGGCGCTGCGGGCGCCTATACTGGGCTTTTTTGTTTTAAATTTAATATTTTCTAAATTTTATGTTTGGGCTAGTCCATATTGCTGCTGAAAAAGCGCCCGCTACGCGGCTATTAGTGTCTGCAATTGGCTATCGATGTACTGGCCACTGTGCGGCCGAGATAGTGGCCACTGCGCCTCTATTAATATCTGCTATTAGCTATCATTCATAATATAGATGATTACGTATCGCCGTGGATGCTATCAACTTTGACACATTTCAAACAAAACGTATGTTTTAACCCAAAAATTAAACGTCAAAATTTCAATTTCCCGCAAAAAATTAAAATGACGTATGAAAATTCAAATTTGGAAGTATCTCACTTTAAAGTGACATGAATGTTAAAAAATATATAGATAATATTTCTACACATTAAATAATATCGAAATTTATTTTAAATAATCTGTACACCTCGTTTCTTAAAACAAAAGCACACGATTTCTTTTTTTTAAGCTGGCAATGGAACAGGACATTGCTGTACCGCAGATATAGCGCAATTGTAATATAAATAGTATATGGGTGATGTTAAAAAATCGATTGCGAATATAAAAGAAGGCGTATAAAGGCATATCTTACATTTTTATTTTATTTACTTTTGTATGTTCTCTTGTCCTATTGCAACGTATTTTAAAACCTAATAATTTAACACTATTTCGTGCGCTTGGACCTATTGCATACATTATCGGTTATCGATATACCGGTAAATATGACTAAATTGTTTTACCGCTTTATCGGTAAATTTATTTTCGATTGCCAGTATTTTCATGTACTTATTATTAATTAATTATTATTAATATGTGAAGACATTTGCAGTAGGCGAGTTTTTGTTTACTTAGATATTTTTAGAATTTTTATCAACTAATAACATAACGCACGATTTAGCAAAGGCAGTAAAACCAAAAGTAAAATTTTTTATTATGCATTAATTCAATCAATACTACAATATGGTATCATTGGGTGGGGAGGATCATATAAAAATCATTAAAATATCTTAATAGCACAATTAAAGTTATTAAAAAAAAAAACAGAACCTACCCTACTAATCCATTATTCCAGGAATTTTATGTCCCAACTGTTATGGAAATTATTTAAAAAATATCATTACTCCAAATCTTTAAAGAAAAACATATAATGGATTCCGTATCTTACAGGTCTACAAGATGATTTCTAAATTTAAAAACGCCCAAATATAAAACAAGCGCAGCCCAGAACCATTATTTATTTGTAGGAATTTCAATTCATTACCCGAAAAATCAAAAAAAATTCAAGACCTTACGTCATTTAAAAATGAACTAAAAAAAATTAATAAAAAACCTCTTGAAATTCACTCTATATTTATTAGGTACTTATTCTCAATATTCTTAACAACTTAATACAATTTTATTTAATATCCATGAAATGAACTGATGTGATTACTCCTCCCATAAGCACGAGTGTTAGCTATTTTATGGCGAGTAAAACGTATATTTTTAAGAATGTATTGTATCCATATTATTATATTTAATTATATTATATTCATGAAATTAATGTACTAAGATATACCTATAAAAAATAAATAATAAAAAATCTGATTCCTGATTTCTAGGACGGCTATACAACAAAACTTACATATTTTATTTATTTTATTGTATTGCTTGTATTATAAAATATGATACTGTTTTCTTGTTCTCATCTAAACTAATAGAAAATTTATTTGTCACAAGTTCAAAATTTTATGTTCGCTCCAGACCAAAAAACTTTTTGTAATTCAGCCCTAAGTGTACGCTAGTAGCTAGCTATGCGTATAAAAAGCCATTCGAAAACTTCTTTGTGTCACCCACCGGAATCTGCCGAAGATCCACGAAGACCTCCGGCGCTTTTAAAGGACGAAAATGCATTAATTGAGGAACGAACGAAACATGTCCTGAAAAATTCAACAATGACGTTCGCCAATTAAGGGACCATTTAAATGGTTAAAAAATCTCATTTATTTGTAACTTTAATCTCTATTCCATAAACATATTATTACCTAACGTACTAATTACAAATATTTAATATCTAACAAGGAGTAAGAGTCACTATAAAAATAAAATATATTTTCGAGATCTAATTAGGCTACATTTGTTAGTCCGACAAAATATATTTTTGGGTCGCAAGTGATTTATAAAAGATTTCAGTGTGTAATATTTATATATGTTCCCAAAGAAAAAGGTCACCAGGTAGTAAAATGACAAGGTTTTACTTGAATATACCACCAGATTATAAAAAAGAGCAAATAATCTTTGACTTAGATGACTGATGAAATCAAAAGAATACAAATTATAGAAATTTCTGAAGTATTATAAATATTCTTAATTGTTTCTATAATTAATTTAAATTAAATTAAAATAATTATATTAAATACTCAAAAAATATGATCTAAATAGAATTTAAAAGATTTTTTATAAAACGATATTCCAAAGAACGTTATTGCACTTAGTGAAACTTATTCTTAACGGTAACTATGTATAAAATATTTTCATGACTAATAAATAAGCCTACATTGATTGAAACGAGACAATGCGTGCGAATTTAAAATTTTATAAAAAATATATTACTCAACAATGAAATACGCTATTATGAGATATACATATCCATATTTAATGCATACATCTGTTCTTTTCGATTCACTACAAGCGAGCTCAGAATTGCACTGACGTCACAAAATCAGTCACTCAATAAATGTCACTTGAAGCGAGGGAATATATATATTTCCACATCTTTGAGCATATATGTATGTAGAGTATGTATATATGTAGAGCCGACGGCATATATAGAATTACTCCTTAGAAACAAATATTTGTAATTGTGGGAGAGGAGAAAGTATGATAAAGCTTAATATAATAGCTTTTTTAGGACTCGTCCTTTATTAAATAGATAGATTTCCAGCAGCAGAAGATTTTGAAGGAGGTGGGTAGCATTAAGTAAAAGGTAACGCGGATGAAAAAAGTGTGTTTATTAGATCAACTTTTCAAATATACATATAGTTTATATAGGTAACAAGAGAAAATTCGAAAAAGATTAGTATAAAATAAAGCTATAGGAGTAAAATAAAGAAGAAATAAATATTCTCGGATCAGTTGTTGGTGGGTGATTGAAACCAGGATAATATTGAATGGATTCAATATGGATGACCTTCAGATAGGTAATATATTTTAATATTACGATATTAGGTCCTTACATATGAAATTGGCGTTTTGCCGTACTGGCAAATTTGATCTCAAATATCTTCTCTTTGGTTAGGAATTCCAAATCCAAATTTATACAGCTATTTACTCATGTATTTGTGTTTTGAAAATTATAATTAATTTGTTTTTTCCTCAATTGTTTTTTTCTTTGCGTCACTCAGTTTACAAAATGAAAAACTTGAAATATCGCGTTATTTACGAGTACGAGTTCCACCGTGGCACCAGTGCTGCAGAAACGGCTCGAAGGATTAATGATGTGTATGGTGACGGTGCCGCAAAAGAAAACACAGTGCGTTTTGGTTCCAACGTTTTCGTTCTGGAAATTTCGACCTGCAGAACAAGCCCCGTGGACGGCCGGAGACCAAAGTTGATAATGAAGAATTGAAGGCTATTGTGGAAGCGGATCCATCGCGAACCACATCCGAGTTAGCTGCAGGCTGCGGTGTTAGTGATAAAATTGTTTTAATCCACTTGAAGCAAATTGGTAAGGTGAAAAAGCTTGAAAGTGGGTACCTCACGAATTGAGTGAAGCAAATCAACAAACGCGCGTTGACTGCTGCGTTGCATTACTCAACCGGCACAATAATGAAGGGATTTTAAATCGAATCATTACCTGTGATGAAAAGTGGATCCTGTACGATAATCGGAAGCGCTCATCGCAATGGCTGAACCCTGCCGAACCAGCCAAACCATGCCCCAAGCGAAAATTGACTCCAAAAAAGTTACTTGTGAGCGTTTGGTGGACTAGTGCTGGTGTCGTTCACTACAGCTTTCTTAAATCTGGCCAGACGATTACGGCAGATGTCTATTGTCAGCAACTGCAAACATGATGGAAAAGCTAGCTGCTAAACAACCGAGGCTGGTTAATCGCTCTAGGCCACTGCTGCTTCATGATAACGCTAGACCACACACTGCACAACAGACGGCTACCAAATTAGAGGAGCTTCAATTGGAATGTCTAAGACATCCACCGTACTCTCCGGACCTTGCCCCAACAGATTACCATTTTTTTTCGAAATTTGGATAACTTCTTGCAAAGGAAAAAATTCAACTCCGATGGGGCAGTCCAAACCGCCTTCAAAGATTTTATTGATTCCCGTCCGAATGGTTTTTTTAGTAAAGGGATCGACGAACTACCTATGAGATGGCAAAAGTACATAGATAGCAATGGTACATACTTTGATTAAATAAATATATTATAATAATAAAAAATCGGCTTAATGTTCCTCCCATACTAAACGCCAATTTCATATGTAAGGACCTAATATTTACTTTTAAAATCCCCACTTGAAATATATTAGCGCCTGAGCACGATGTAAAAGAAAAAAATTTCAATTTTAAAACTGTGCGATATACCTACCGATGACAATGAAGACCTTCAATGAAATACTAGAGGAAATAAAATAAAATCATAGTTACTAATTTATATTGTTTTTATTGAGTTTTAGTCGTCTAACTACGTCTAACTTCTCATCTCCCATATCTATGTACAAGTCAGGCGCGTGCAGTGGGAACATTGAAGCATGACTTTTTTAAACGTATATTTTGGAAAAAAATAGAAATCAAATATTTATGCTACAGATTTTTATAATAATCTAAATATGAATGCTATGATAAAAATTGTGATAGAAATATTACGAAATATATGTTGTATTCCGATTTTTTTTCCAAATAATTGGTTACGTACAAGTCATGCTGATAATAATAACTATAATAATAATAATAAACGATAACTACCCTTAATGATTTAAATTCTCAAATTTTATGTAATTTATGTGATTATTTCTAAATTCAATTGTCGCACATAGAAGTCGCTCTGGTTTATCTCGTCAATTAGGTATAGGTCTTTTCATATAAGCTTACAATTGAGTTGGTGTGACTGTGGGTACAGTGCGTAATATGCGCATTGTTTCATTGAATTAAGTTTACGGATACGCCCCACTCGTATCCGTAAACTTAGCAAAAAGAAACAATGAGCGTATTACGCACTGTACCCACACTAACTCAATTGCAAGCTTATATGAAAAGATCTATACTTCTATCGATTATTTCGCTTCAATTATCGCACGACTGATCACCCTGGCCTCGCGGTTCGCGCCCGACTTCGCACCGAACGAACTGTCAAACACGACGCTGAACTTGCGCCGAGGTGCAGTTCCGTACTTATGTACTTATACCCAATTGCTGGTATTTTCTTACATTCGAGATTATTCTAGTGTTGAGGAGAAGGTTCTCGTCGCTTCTCGGTTGTTCCAGCGTTTCTAGACGTTTGTAGAAGTTTCCCGAAGGTTATAGATAATTGTAGACTATATTAGATCCTACGATAGTATTGTGGCATACTATAAGGGATTCGGAAAATGTGTTATTCTTTCTGTTTGCTATTCCGTGACAATAAATTATAAAATCTATTATATGCGTATTTTAATCGATAAAATACAAAAAAAAAAAATCCATTTTTAAAATGGCCCATCTGTCCGTTTTTGAAACGAAAAAATAGTTTTTTTAGCTAATAAATAATTCACGCATTCTCTATTTGTGTTATTTAAATATAAAATAATTCAAAATGGTAATATCTGTCACAAACGAAGCATTAAATCATTTATTGTAATTTTCAATTCGTATATTTTATGTCATTTAAAACGAAACCAACATGCATTGTATTGTAAGGATATGGTAATCCGTTGGGGTCTTCAAATATTTGCGCGGCCCAGTCGCGACAATGTTGCCGCCACCCACCTCTGGCTATACCATCTACAGATTTCTGCTTTTTATCTTTCGAAACCAGCCAATCGACATGTATTATAGGAAAAAATTAGTTGACATGGACGCAGCTGAAGACATAACGGTCAGCAGATTACATTCTCTATTTCAATTCGTAATCAATATTTGTAATATTTGAAGCGATATCAAGATTATAATAATCTTAATCTATTGTCACACATTAAATCAATATAAATTAATTATCGATTTACTAACCAATTAATGATTAATTACTCAATGCACAATGTCAGTTAACACGAATAAAACTTAACGCTATTCTTTAAATCACACTACATATTTCGTTTTAAATCATGAACACTTTATTATGGCTGGGTTACCTTTATTTGTCATCTCCTTGAATATTCCGTTCAATCGCGCATTATTTAAATCGCCAGTTGGATACTCCACCCGATTATTTCGCTCGATATCGATATCGCTGACTGATCATCAAGGCCGTCGTTCCGCAGCGTACTTCGCACCAATAGAAATGTCAAAACAGAACTCTCACGCCGCGGCGTAGTCCTGGTATTTATACCCAAAATCTGTTTTTTTGAACGATCGAAAAGATTATTTTCCTTTCTAAAGTTTAGGAGAAGATTCTTGCCGCTTCTAGGCTTTTCCAGTCGTTTGTAGACGGTTCCCGAAGAGTGTAGAATTGTAGACTACTCTAGAGCCTTCCGTAATGTTCTTACAAAGTGATATTACAAGGGATTCGGATAGAACTCAATTCCTTGTCCTTGCCATTCCGTGACACTAATAATCTAAAACTAGACGAAAGCCCGTCCATAATGAGAGGATAAAACATATTTAATAAATCCATATAGAATAGTTGGTAGGTACACACCTTCTCCTATCGAATTAAATTTTTATTGAATACATGGAAAATACTATGGGTAGATACATAAGACAGAGAAATATTTTCAAATATGTTCAAATCCAGTCTTTTTCAGAAGTGCCAAATGATTGAATCATGCATACATACATATATGTGGTTTTTATGCACTCGTGTATGGATGACAGAATCGATGTTTTAGTATGAAATAAAATACATATTATTGAAACAGAGATAAATTTACGCTTTCTGCCTGATGCTATACTATTTTTTTTTTAAATTTATTAGAGACACTAACAGGATAATAGGTACATGATATTCAGATAATAAACATTATAGTGAAGACCATGCCCATTATCCCAATTACAAGTGTCTTCGGCACGCTCTAGTAACATGTATTTTTGCAATTAATTATATTTTACATTTACATTTATGTATATTATATATTTTGTGTTTGAGCGTAGTGCGATTAGTATTTAATGAATGATTGATTTAATGGATCTATAGGTTCATGTCATCGTTTTGAAAATGGATGTTGTGTATGAGTGAGTTTTTGAACGAAGATAAGGTGTCTGCAAGAATATCAGCATCAATGTTAGGGTCAGCACAATACAAATTATATGTGCGACACAACCTTGTGATGGGAGAAAAGTAACCGACATTAATAGTGTGCTGACTTATTCTGAAGAACTCCGGGTTTCTTATACGGAGTTTGTGCATCTTGAAAAAGGCAAGTCGATCTTCGTAGCTGTGAAGGTTGTTGTGTTGACCAGCTTTGTACGACAAAATACATAGAAACTTTTTCTGCACTCTCTCGATTCTAGTAAAATGTGTTGTGTAATAAGGTGACCAAATTTTGCATATTATTGATTATTTCATAGCTATAGGTCTTTTCATATAAGCTTGCAATTGAGTTAGTGTGAGTACAGTGCGTAATACGCGCATTGTTTCGTGTTAAGTTTACGGATACGAGAAGGGCGTATCCGTAAACTTAACATAATGAAACAATGCGCGTATTAACCAATATCGTAACGCACTGTACCCACACTAACTCAATTGCAAGCTTATATTAAAAGACCTATACATATCGATGATTCCTACGTAAATTTGGACATCTACCAAAAATAGATTTTTGACCGTTATGTACCAACCAATATACAGAAAATGCTCTCATCCGTAGTACAAAAATAAAAAATAAAAAAAACTTTTTTCAGAGAAAAAAACCAACGTCAAAGTTGACAAATACGCTCATTTTGTACGTAAAGCTAAACTTGAAACAGCTCTCCTGTATAATTGCTTTTTTATATATTTTATATATTTATTTTTTATATATAGTAGATATCTAGTTTATGTAGGGACCGTCGATATAAATGTGCGCAATAATAGATTTAACACCATTTCATTACTATCTCATATTTTCTCTGTTTGCCTTTGTCTTCAAATTGTTAATTATCTGCAAACTGTAAAGAAATAAGTAAAAAAAATATTATAAAAAAAAATTATATATATATATATATATATATATATATTTAGTCAGATATCTATCTCGTATGCGTGTGTATTGATTCAATAATATATAGTATGATAGTTTTAGATACGCCAAAGGTATAAAAAGTTACATATACCCGTCTACGAGTGCATGATTCAATTATAGACTTATATTATTAGAAATACGCGTGCTTACGCCTTTGGTTATTAAAAGTGTGACCGACGTACAAATGGCAAGAATTTCCTGTTTATCGGTTTTGATAACTTTGCAAAGCAAAATATATTTATGTCCCGATTATGTTTAATAATTTCAATAACAAACCTGAATCGAGGGTAAGCGAAAAATGGTACACCAAATATAAGGTGGCAGGACAAAATAAACAAAGTATTTGGGAGAAAAAAATATAGTAGAGAAATGATCCGTGTGTCTGAGATATGTTTGTGACGCATTTGTTTATAAACCGTTTTAAAATAATTGGTCGGTTAATTCAGCCGCAACTAAGCAGGAAGCGACTGACCCACAGTAACAAAAGAAGTTGAATGTCATATAATATTTAATATCCAGCTCATAAATAGCCTCCACCATCACTCAACCACAAAGAAACGACCGAGTATGCAACAACCCATCACGAATAGGCCGCCATTTTGCTTAAATACTTTCAGTATAACTGGTCAATCCGACACTCCAATTGATCTAGAGAAGTCTTTCGTGAAAAGTTACATCAATTGGATTAAAATGTTCTGTGTATTATGTTCCGCGACATTATTTAAATTTCTGACACAATCCTAATTTGTATTCCGTGATTTTCGTATTATAGTCTCGTGACACTGTGAGATAAATCTGATGAATGAGACACTGATTTAGTTGAGATAAATCTCAGTGCCGTGTCCACGTGTTGACATTTTGATCTGCACATAAACTCAGAGATCAGCCTAAGATTTACACAATCAGTTAAAAAACTTTTTTAAAGGGAATTTTTTTTCAAAAATTTCAAAGTTTTTAGAAGTTTCCATAATATGTGTATACCACAAATGTGTGAACTTTCGAACTACAAATTAAACTTAAGTTTTGTTAAGTACCAATACTCGTATCCTTGGGCAAAAATTAATAATTTTGTCTCGTCCCTCACTTGAGATATTCAACTATGAAATCAGCAACACTTCAACATGTTGAAAATTTGTTGCCAAAAAAAGGCAGGAAAGGGTCCTTACTCAGACACTTATTATTCTTCATAGCTGGAAATAATTCTAAGCACAAAATTTTACATCTTGTTGTTCTAACCGCCAGACACCTTAAAAGGTCATCAAAATCGGTGATTATGCTCCAGAAATATAATTTTACATCATTTATATAAATATTTTATAAACGTATTTTAATTTATTTATAATAGTGAAAATCAGAACTTTTATCTTTAGTGGGAGGAGAACATTTTTTTTCAAAACCTCTGCAAGGCTCCGGCTGTCGCTAAGAAGAAAATTGAGCCAGATCCAAAATGGAGGCTGATACAAAAAAAAAGAGTTTTACACTGGTGGGATTACCTATGGTAAAAAAAAATATATAAAATGTCTGGAATGGTCAAGCAACACACCTAGGTAATTTAACAAGGACAAGGAAGGCATATACGAATAAATTGTTCGCAGAGCAAAGCTGGGGTGGAACGCATTTTTCTAACCTACGTTTGAATATGATTTTTAATGTGCAGATGTGCTGCGACACATAATATTTATCGCAGCACATCTGCGAGTATATTACTCTCAACAAAAGAGTGATCCAAAAACTTCGATAAACTGTTTTTTTTTCTTCAATTTGAAATACCTGACATCAATTGAGTCGTATATTTCCAGATACCGCTAACTCCAAACCAAAGAAATTTACAGCAGGTCAAGTAATTTATACCTTATTGTGTGAGATGTTATTGCCTACACTGTTAGTTTTTCTAGAGAGTTTGTTTATATTTATAACAAACTTTCTAGAAAAACTAATAGTGTAGGTAATAACACCTCACACAATAAGGTATAAATTACTTGACCTTTTATAAATTATTTTGATATGGAGTTAGCGGTGTCTGGAAATATACGACTCAATTGAAACTTACCGAAAAACACAGCAATCAAACGTTGATAACATTACAAAAATCGAAACTCATTCACAAGATAGCAAATGGCGAAATACAAGACGAAGACATTAAATTACACAAATACACGAAAATCAGCAACACTACACTAGAACAGCTCAAAACTATCACATAACTCAAACCAAAAAAAAACAGGACAATCTCCACTAATTTGTAACGGATGAAAATTTTACAACGATCAACCACAACAAACCAAACAATTTACTACTAACGATTTAAAAATAGAAGTGACAAAAATGCTAAAATCAAATATAACAAATGACTTCGTGTCCTTATTATTATTATATCTAACTATTATGTTAAATGTTATCCAAAGACCTTTCGGGTTTCTACCATATTTATAAAAATATATTGATGTCAAATCACAACATTTTAGACTGGTAATCTATGAATCTATCTGTAAAGAATTGCGGACTTGCTCTGTTACATCATGTGCACATGTTTATATTATTGTATTGGATTTATCTTGGCATGTTTGACAATGTTGTATAATTTCATAGCTGAGGTCTTATAGAGGCTTTGTTTCATTTCGGTGTAAATAAGGAACAAATTTTAACGGCCCATTTGCGATAAGTTATGTTATCACAATGTATGAGCGGGAACTTGGGGAACTTGTAACAGTGACGTTAATGTAACACACCGGTGCACGAGACGAATCTCCCCACATATCGCGGCGCGCTTCTCATTCGGTTTTTGCTCGCTACTCTAAAACTAGTTTTTCGTTCATAAGCCGTGATGAGAGATGAGACAAACCGCAATTTCAAGTTGTCCGGACCACACAGTAGAAAAGTGTTGAATATATTACGCCAGCGTTAAACGAATGCCGTTTTACTCTGGGGCTGAAGGCTCGAGAAAGCGAGAGTTAATGAATATTAAAATAAGGGTATAATTGATTTAATAGAGTACGGATTGAGGTATGGATTAAGTATCCACACAATAAGCCACTGTATTCAAAGCTATAGGTTCTGTATATTGATTCAGTAGTGGAAAGGTATGGAAGTCATATATATCAGAAAGGGTAATATCGAATGAATCGAAAGCAATTTAAAAATGCGTAGCTATTTGACTACGTCCTTACTATAAGCACAGTTCACGTTATTAAAAAATTCTACACTACGAGTATATAATGCGAGTTATTTTTCTAAATATATACGTATTTTTGTGTCTTTTTAAGCATTGAAAGTGATAAAACCGCACCAAAAAAAAATATAATAAAAAATAAAACCAATGTTAATTGTTATTGTTTTTCGAGATAGGTATAGTATTTGTATATGATCAACTAAAAATAGTAAAATTATGTTTCTTCAAATGTGAGAACATAATATTATGTAAGAAGAAAGTCTTCAGTTCTTTGGAAATTAAAAAAAATTACAGATTCTGACATCCTCTGATGGTTACTCGATTAAAACAAATCACCTTGGAATACTTACAATTAATCTAGTTGAAAGTATTATGTACTTAAAACATTTTCGATCCTCAATTAAATACTTTAAAAAAGTGAGTGGGTATACTTTCGAGTAATTGATTATCATCATCACCATTACTTGTTTTCTATCCGCTATTGGGTGAAGTGTCTCTCAAAGTATCTCCCGCACATCATCTGTGGCCTGCTCATTGCCATTACACTGCCGCGACTATATTGCACACTTATGCACGAAAATTACAAATATATACAGTGGACCCTTAATATTCATCATTAATCATTTTCCAAGGGAAGGACGAATATCAAACGAATTATATTCTTTAATTAAAAAAACTCACTCTATAATGGATCTAAGAAATCATTAATGATTTATCGTTATGACAGAGATCTACCCATCGTTACACCGAAAATATTCTAAAGGCTTACAGAAATACGGAGCTAAAATTTGAACCAGAAATTTTGTGTGAAAAAAACAGGTTTGCTGTTATTTTATAGAGGTTATGCTATTGTTTGGAAATGGAGTCACCTTTCATTATTACATCAGGTAATGTAAATTCTGGTGATTAAAGTCCTGATAGTTCATCAGCATTTCCAGACGATTCGCCAACACTGACTCACGTGGCAAGTGGGACGAATATCGACTTTTTTAGCGAATATTAAACGAAAAATTTGACGATAAAACAGGACGAATATTAAAAAAGACGAACATTGACATGGATGAACACTGAGAGTCTATTGTACATGTACTACAGTGCAGAGGAGATGGTCGCGATTAGCTGCACGAGATTATATCCTAGAATTACGACCCGAGCTGATCATGGAATCTGCGTGCTGAAAAGCAATCCAAGGCGCTCTCCCCTCACCTGACAGCCTGGTGCGTGCGCATAACATCCTGACAGCGACGACAGCTAAGTTAATGCATGTATTTTATTAAATACTGTTAATTAAAATACAATGGAGATACTAATCGAGCCATGGATACAGAAAAAAATGCCCAGCGCAACATGGAGAAGGAATCAACAATCTTCTATTACACAATCAGCAAAGAACAACTAGCGATCCGTTCGGTTATAAAAAACCCTTTAAATGCAACTACGTATACCAATAGAGACAGGCGATTTGAGAAGATTTTCAACAATAATTAAATACAATAAATATCGAGATGAATTCAATGAGATGGGATACGATGAATCTAATGAAAATAAATATGAGCGTAGTATGGATGGCAGAAATAGGATATTTATCCATAGTACCATCGTATTACAAAACAATATCTGGATATTGAACGATTCCCCTCACTGGGGTCAAAATGGACAACTTAACAAACCGAGACGGGCGATAATATCCTAAATTTCGAAATTATTTAGGATTAAAAAGTATACACGCACATTAAAAAATACAGAACACATGCACATTCCATGCTCGCCGCGGTTTCTTATCTCTCTCTAAACAAATTGCTGACTCGCCATCGCCTGGAAACAAAGGGAGTTCCGGAACTTGTGAAAGGCGATGTTCCATAAAATTAGAGAGTTCTAGAGAGGGATAACAGGCGACGCCGCGGTGGCATAAGTCTTGTCTCCGTCATCGGATCGGGCGGACCTGCGCTGCAGGTACATCCAGACTTTATTTACTTAGGTTTTACTTGTGTTTTTTTAATTGTGAATCATTTCATTTATTTTACTGCTTATTTTATCCCCTTTACTCGCCCCCGGAGCTTCTCTCTGGTGAGAAATAAATATCTACGAATTCTCCGTTCTCTTCCATTCCACGAACCTACAAATCTTTCCCAAATATGTGACATCAAAAGATAAGTTCCTGTAACAAGGCTCGAATTCTCGACTACTGTACCTTAGGCGAGTACCTACCTTAACCACTATACCATCAATCACATCAACTATATAGCAATACGAGTATAATATATGTATACGGTTGAATATAGATAAATATTGTACGACAAAACGACAGACGGCAGTGTCGTCAACTATTACTTAAGAAGACCGAAATCCATGGATTTCGGGAACATTAATTATATGTGCGTATTTAGATTAATTTATTGCTGAATGGTAAATAAAATTAACTAAGAATAACAATGAATTTGACTTAATTCCATTGCTAAACATATTAGGTCCTTACATATGAAATTGGCGTTTAGTATGGGAGGAACATAAAGCCGATTTTTTTTATTATAATATATTTATTTAATCAAAGTATGTACCATTGCTATCTATGCACTTTTGCCATCTCATAGGTAGTTCATCGATCCCTTTACTTAAAAAACCATTCGGACGGGAATCGATAAAATCTTTGAAGGCGGTTTGGACTGCCCCATCGGAGTTGAATTTTTTCCTTTGCAAGAAGTTATCCAAATTTCGAAAAAAATGGTAATCTATTGGGGCAAGGTCCGGAGAGTACGGTGGATGTCTTAGACATTCCAATTGAAGCTCCTCTAATTTGGTAGCCGTCTGTTGTGCAGTGTGTGGTCTAGCGTTATCATGAAGCAGCAGTGGCCTAGAGCGATTACCCAGCCTCGATTGTTTAGCAGCTAGCTTTTCCATCATGGTTTGCAGTTGCTGACAATAGACATCTGCCGTAATAGTCTGGCCAGATTTAAGAAAGCTATAGTGAACGACACCAGCACTAGTCCACCAAACGCTCACAAGTAACTTTTTTGGAGTCAATTTTCGCTTGGGGCATGGTTTGGCTGGTTCGGCAGGGTTCAGCCATTGCGATGAGCGCTTCCGATTATCGTACAGGATCCACGTTTCATCACAGGTAATGATTCGATTTAAAATCCCTTCATTATTGTGCCGGTTGAGTAATGCAACGCAGCAGTCAACGCGCGTTTGTTGATTTGCTTCACTCAATTCGTGAGGTACCCACCTTTCAAGCTTTTTCACCTTACCAATTTGCTTCAAGTGGATTAAAACAGTTTTATCACTAACACCGCAGCCTGCAGCTAACTCGGATGTGGTTTGCGATGGATCCGCTTCCACAATAGCCTTCAATTCTTCATTATCAACTTTGGTCTCCGGCCGTCCACGGGGCTTGTTCTGCAGGTCGAAATTTCCAGAACGAAAACGTTGGAACCAAAAACGCACTGTGTTTTCTTTTGCGGCACCGTCGCCATACACATCATTAATCCTTCGAGCCGTTTCTGCAGCCTGGTGCTACGGTGGAACTCGTACTCGTAAATAACGCGATATTTCAAGTTTTTCATTTTGTAAACTGAGTGACGCAAAGAAAAAAACAATTGAGGAAAAAACAAATGAATTATAATTTTCAAAACACAAATACATGAGTAAATAGCTGTATAAATTTGGATTTGGAATTCCTAACCAAAGAGAAGATATTTGAGATCAAATTTGCCAGTACGGCAAAACGTGAATTTCATATGTAAGGACCTAATATATCTATTGTTACACTTTTGCTTTTTTGTTGAATCCAAAACAACAGCAAGAAGCGGTAATTGAAATTGAAAGGATATCGCGAGCCGAAGCTAGATTCGCTAGAATCCCACGAACCGGAACAGCGTTCCGATTTACTCCGCTCCATTCCCACATCTGTCCCCCATCCTCGATAGAACAAATCTCCGTCGCATACGTAACCCTTTACCATATCGGACATATCATAGTTTAATTTTATTGGAAACTGGAAACAACACGTATTGCCTAAGAACTCGTACAAAAAAGCGAAACTCGGGAAAAACAAACGACGGCAGCATGTGCCAGCACCCCGGATGGAGCGGTGCCGGGTGAGGTATGCGACGTGAAATAAGAAAAACAGGCGCTGCGCCGCGCACAAAACACGACGGAGAATGTTGCCTGGCCTATCGGTGTAAATTCAATGCATAACTGTTTATTGGAAGCGATTCATTATCGGAAATTCGAGAGAACGCCTCGGCAGACCTATCCGCTCGTTACGGCCGGCAACACTTTAGCGTAATCGATAAAATTACCACGCGCATATTACACCTAACTAACACGCTCAATAATGGGCCGAACCGCACATATCAATTTGCGGAAACGTGCGGCAAAAAGAGGTGGGCAATCGAGATAAGTTAATAACGCGTCGGCGGCGCTTGGTTGCGTTTTTTACTCGGTGCCGGGTTACATGGTCGGAAGCTCGACACGCGCGGATGGGTCGGAGCAAAAAGTCTCGAGAAGAACCGTTGCCTATTCGAGGAAACTCTAAGCGATCACCTCGCCACACAACCGACCGTGAAATCGCTTCGGGTGTGGACGACTTCCTCTGGACCCGGGACAAACTAATGTTTTTTTAATGAACTTCCGACGTCTCCCTGAAGTAGACACTTAGGGGCGATTCAAGTATTTAGAATTTTAGTCATTTTTAACCCCCCCCCCCTCCCCTACCCTTGTCAGCAAAAATAAGCAAAATTCTTACTCCCCCCTCCCATGCTTACGTACACATTGAAATATATATTTTATAATCTTTTCAGATTTCTTTATAGTTATTCATGAGCAGCAGTTATAAGTAAGTCTAGAAATAGGAAATTTACAGACTATAAAAGAATTTAATGCTCATTTAATATTTATTCAAGCAAATTATTAGCATCGTATTTCAATATTATATTCTTAATTTATTTATTTTTATTTATATGAATATAAAGTACATGTATAAAAAGCAATAAAAGGTATAAGCAGTGAAAGTATCATGTATAAGCATTAAAACATGAGTACAAAAATTTAAAAAAAATAAAAAGATATTGATTTATTTTGTTCAATTAAAAAATTTAGTAAATTCAAATTAACCGTCCTCAGCCATGACACTCCAATCCATGACTCTTAAGTCTTCGATGACATTGAATGTTTGCTGCTCGATGTTGTGTGTCTGCTCACTTTTATGTTATCGGGATATCGACATCGTTCTCTTCGAGCCATTCAACATCTCGGTATTCGTCTAAAATTTGTACTATGCATATCAATTCATTAGCACGACGAGCAGCCACTCTTATAGGTTTCACTCTCGTTTCGGTATGCGTGTTTATTTTTTTGTGTTTCTCCTTGATGTGACGATTTAATGACTTGACAGAGGTGTGATAAAGACCACACGTTTCACATGTTCGACTTGGTAGATTCCAAATTTTGCAGAAAAATCAGAAAAAGTAATTAAATAAATATTGCTGACATAATCCCGTCCAGACCCCCCACGTCCCCCATGTCATCAAAAATAAGCAAAGAAAAAAAACCCACCCCCCTTTGGTGCTTATGTAATACTTATATGGCCCCTTACATTACGTTTATTTTAATTATTATACAATTTAATAATAAATCAACCCCGGAAGGAAGACGGCCGGTGGGTCGACCCAGGTTAAGTTGGGAGAGACAACAAAAAAATGTATTTGAAAACAGAATGGGTCTAGACTGGTTGACTCGAGCAGAAGTAGCGCAAGACAGGGGATCGTGGAAGCACCTTGTCGAGTCTTTGGACCCCCGACCCTACTAAGACAAGGGGAAGAAGATGATGACAATTTAATAATAACGTTACTAAATATTTCGTTGTCTACGTTTCTGCAGCAGGCAATACACACGTAGCGAAGACCTTCTTACAACAAGTTCAATAGGTTGGCCCTTGTGATAGTTGTGATAGAGTGGTGTATGAGGAGTGCGTAGTGATAGTGTGAAAGAGATGAATGCATGCGGAAGGAAGCGGGGGAAACGAGCGACGCCATTCGGGCACTGACGGTCGCACGCAGAGGATTGTTTATAAATAAAGTGATAATTACTGAACAAGATCGGGTATTCAATTTCTTCCTTATTTCAAAGAAGACTTATCGTACTCAGGAAGTGATTATACCACAGTGGCGCAGCCGATAAAAAGAGATCTACACTCAGAGAAAGAATAAAAGGAATTTGGAATTTACGTGTATTAAAACTCAGCAAAAAAAAAAATAATCTACCTACTTCTTGGATTGTTTTTTTTTACATGTAACTGGATTGGATGGGACTGCTGGGAAGGAGAAGAAGAAGAAAGAAGAATAACAAGGATATTCGGAAGTCTTCGGCAGAGTGAGTCATCGACAATTCAGCAGAATCGTCAGGGTGCGAGACCGGGCAAGGTCATCGGCAATCCAGGAGGGAGGATCGTCAGGGAGAAGACGACAAGACGGAGGAAAAGAAGGGAACAAGGACGTCGGAAAAGGAGCCGCGCAGTGCAGAATCAACCAGGAAACATAGAGGCAAAGGACGAGGGTCTATTGAGGGTCATCTACGATCTTCGGAGTCGAGCTATCTTCGTGGTCGGGACCTTAAGTTAAGTAATTGTTACCTGTAATAAAATACTTAGCTAGTGCTCAAAATGGAGGGGTTTTTGAAGTTAGTAATATAAATGCCTTTTGCACAATTAGAGTCTTAAAAAGAGTATTTTCACTTCTAGGTATACCCAACTATATAGTATCGGACAACGGATTAGCATTTACATCGAAAGAATTTAAAGAATTTTGTGAAAAATTGAATATAAAACATATTACGTCAGCAGTTAACCATTCAGCTTCGAATGGTTTAGCGGAAAATGCCGTAAAAACAATCAAATATTTTCTTAAAAAAATGATAATTAACAACAGGTTAATGGAAAATTATGAAGAGAGATTATTAAAATTTTTAGTAGATTTTAGGAACACACCTTCAATTACGACAGGTGTTGAACCTAGCGTGCTAATGATCGGTAGAAAAATTAGATCAATTTTTGATACGTTGATACCAGACGATAGTAAATCTTTTGTTAGGATTAACAGAGAGATACAGGAGAGGATGAAATGGAAACAGAACAGGCAAAAATTTTATTATGGGGGGAAGAAAAGGGGAAAACATTTTAAAATTGGTTCTAAGGTTATGACAAGAGACTTCAGAGATTCGAAAAATAAATGGGTACCTGCTACAGTTATTAAAATATTGGGAAATAGGAATTTTATAGTGGAAACTATGGGAAAATTAAAATGGAAAAGACATATGGATCACTTAGTAGGAAGGAGGGTACACTGGGAAGATAAAAATAATGAATCTGAGAGTATGAATGAATTGGGTCCACTTTATGAAGTGGACAATAAGACCATGACTAATGAGGATTCTTCTCTTTCAGAAGGCACTCCGTGGAGAGACAGGCTGAGACCACGAAGAGGGGGATTTCGATATCCTAGATGACCTACAAACACATATACCAAAAAAAAAATAAAGGAAAATTGTTATAGGAATTAAGGGTTGTGTATTATATATTGTATTATTATATTATGTGTTGTAATATTATATAATGTATTGTAATATGTAGATCAGGTATTTTTGGGTTAATTGGGGGAGTGTGATAGAGTGGTGTATGAGGAGTGCGTAGTGATAGTGTGAAAGAGATGAATGCATGCGGTAGGAAGCGGGGGAAACGAGCGACGCCATTCGGGCATTGACGGTCGCACGCAGAGGATTGTTTATAAATAAAGTGATAATTACTGAACAAGATCGGGTATTCAATTTCTTCCTTATTTCAAAGAAGACTTATCATACTCAGGAAGTGATTATACCACAGCCACGTAGACAGAATGTCTTAAACAGAGTATCTTCTTCTTCATAGTTTCAATCCTGGAGATAGGTTTGGCACCGCCCTCTATTTTCTGCGCCCTCTTCGGCTCAACACATGAGGCGCAGTTCATGTTCTCGCACATGTGTTCCAATTACTTGCGTCGAGTCGCCCTCTGCAATTTTATAATTTCACAGCCCATTGCATCGCATCAGCCCTGACCCTGCAATAGGATCCGAAACGTCGGCCAAAGAGATCAGATATACACGGCAGAATATCCCAGAAAACTACACACAGAAGATTCTGAACGGCCGTGAAAACCTGAGAACAACTTCCGTAATTTGTACCCTCAACCATCCCCTCTACTACGTCACGCAGGAGAACCTCACGGCGCGTAATATGATCGGTCCATTGGGCTAATTAGATGTAATATTATCAAAGAAGATTAACGGCCGTATTCTGAAATAAGCAATATTGCTATTTATGTATCCTGACAATTATTGTATAACATTGTAATGTCGCCAATTTTGACGTTTTAAGTTTGATAGGTTTGAAATTAGTTAATTCGATCAATTAGAGAGCTCATTATTCATAATTTTGAACAATTTAACGTTTGTTTAGGTTTTAGAGCTTTCTGATTGATTGAATTCAGTAATTTCAAACCTGTCAAATTTAAAACGTCAATATTGGCGGCATTATAATTTTATATAATCTGTGCTGTTCTGAAAATAGCTATCTTTAGATGTCAGATCTTTATCCCAACACTTAATGGACGGAAATAAATAAATAAATAAACGAGACCTAGTTATACGTCGGTATTCGGTGTTCGTTGTACTTAATTAAGATTTGTATATTTTCACGTATCTCTCTCAAAGTAAAAACCTTTATCTGCGATGTCCGATTTCTCCGGTTTGGCCTGACAGCTGCCCTCCGCCGCAAACGTATCCTCACAATTCTCATGTTTTGACTAAAATTACATGAAATAAGTAGGTACCAATGCTGTATATAAAGCTCATAGAAAAAGGATTATTTCATATGCACTTATTAATTTCCTCTCCCACAGTGTCCTGATGTAAAATTACGGCAAAATTGTCATTGTCACGTTGAACCATAGAAAATAGAGGTATTGTTGGACTCTAATTATATTTGAAGTTTGACGAATAACCGTCCTGTACTCCTTTCTCCCTCTGACCACCGACGTATACCTACGTCTGGTTTTTTTTATTTTTTATTTTCGTCTATTAAGTGTTGGGATAGAGATCTGACATTCAGAAATAGCAATATTGCTTAGTTCAGCATACGGCTATAATACTTCCCGCATTCACAAATCAAATACTCAAATAGGCCAGAAATAAACGCTTCAAGGACGCCCTGAAAGAGGCCCTCAAAAGACCAACATTGACTGCAAATTTACTGCAAGAAATATGCCTACTGAATGACAATGGTGTGCAGTGGCACGCAATACATCGAAACGAAACGCCAGCAGCAGTAGAAGAAAGCTAATAGAAAAAGAAGACCAACAAGGTACAGAAGACAGTCAGATGCGAGAGAGTCGATAATGATGACCTACCTACAATTTTCGGGAATTTTTCCACCAATAATTCACTCGCTTCCCTAGTCCTCTAGAAAGTTTTACGTGGCAAGATAGTGTTGACCGTTTGAATGCCGTAAACACCGCTCGAAAGATAACGTTCTCGAATATTCTACGAACTACTCTAACGACTAGCAATGCAGCAATCGAAACTGGTCTTGTTTGACATTTCGGAATGATGATCCATTAAAGATTCCTACCCTAGTGATCAAAAAGTGTGTATCAGTGAATCGTCAATCCTAGCATCTACTGTAATTATTAATGATTTTTTAATTCTGTAGTATTTTTTTTAATTTCAAAAAGCGACTTTTACACAACCTCCATTTTTATGGCAATAACCTGAACCCATAGAACACATGAAATTAATATACATATTTTTACATGATCACACATGAAAACACGGAATACAGGTCGCATCCATATTCTTACTATTTTCAAACAAAGCTATTGCTATGAAAATAGGACTAATTTGCTGGTATTCTGGAATGGGGCACGAACCACCGACCACCAAATCACTAGACGAGCATTATGACCACCGCACCAACAAACTACTCTTGTTGGTGTAGTGGTCATGACTTACATTACATTGATACACTAAATATACATATATTATGCATGTTGCTAGAGAGGGCCAAAGACACTTGTAATTGGGGGTGGGCTGACTTTTAAATAATGTTTGTTATTTATGTGTTGTTTTTTATTATATTGTTTTTTTATGTATTTTGTACGCATTATTCTGTTAGTGTCTCATCAAACATAATAATTTCGTTGTCTGTCTGTCTGTCTATATGTCCGTCCGTAACTTCATGCAATGTTCGCAATTTCGTTCGAATTCACAGCTAAAAAATCCAATGAAATGGCTGGAGACTTGAACCCCGGGCTTGAACCCCGAGGCAGCAAACCCAAACCGGCAGCCTAACGCATGTTGCTACCGCCCGCGCCGCCTCTACGTGTACCGCCAAAAAGATACTAAAAATATATACTAGGGCTTGTCAAAGACGCGAACGAACGTTCCGTCATTTTTTACAGGTACATAGTAAACGGCTCTTTGATACGTTGTTAATTTATATAAAATATGTCGTACTTTTATTTATTACCGTTGTTTGACTTTTTCGCGGAGCGCCTATCGGGTGTGCTGACGGTACTGCTATTGAGATGTTTATATATCCGTCTGTGAATTACCGACTGTGACAGTTGGAACATTCCGTCAATTCCCAAGTGCCACCGCGGATTATAAAAGGTATCAGGAATCCGCGAGAACAAGTTGAGCGCGCGGGCGGCGCGGCGTGCGCGCGCCATGTATCGCACGCTGCATATTGAAAATATCTCGGGCGGCCGGCATTCCGCGCGATCGAGACCGAGAATCTATGAACACGTTAAAACAATATCAATTAACGACATCAAAATACTAACGGCGAAGGAATGCTCTTCCTCCTGAAGATGGCGAAGATTCTTGAGACCGAGCACGGCCAAAGAAATAAATCTGCGCGCTAAAGGAAAAGGGAAATTAATCAAAAAAATTAAGCATAATGACACATGTGGAAATAAGAAAATTGTTTTTATTTAATATTTTAAGCATTAACACTGTGTTCAGATATATATTTTTTTATTATTATTCTTTCCTGTTGTATTATTCTTAACATGCCTAGTTTTCTGCTAATAATTAAGTCTCTTTTTCTTTTGTTTAAATGTTTCTTTCTTGTTATATTATTCTTAACATGCCTAAGTTTATTTCATAACATATTTATCATTATTAACATATTTCTAAAAGTGGAGACCTATAACTGGCCATCTATAATATATTAATGTTTCCTATGCTTCTTTGTTGTGCTGTCGGTCTTCCGTGAATATTAAATAAATAAATATAACCACTAAACATAACATTTTTGACTACCAGTTTCGAGACGTAACCCGTATTTTCGTCAGGACAACCACTCAATACACTTTCATTAGATGATCAAAACATTACATACACGAAAAAAATGACGGGTTAAAATATATTATACATGTCTCACGGAGACGAAATTATATATTTTTTTATGGGAAACTAGGTATGGAAATCTTTGGGTGTTCGTAGTTCATAGGCCTTACGACCTATGAACACCCTGTGACATATACTGTGTTCTGAAAAATTTGGACAAACTCAAAATATTCTGAATGACGGGTTAGTTTTTCATACAACTGAAAGGACACTGTAAATTTATTTTGGCTCGTTTATGCGTTTGTGATTTCCAACTGATATTTTTTTTATCTTAGACTATCCCTGGTGAAGTTCTCATTAACTTTATTTGACGAATAAAATTAATAATCCGTTTCATGGCAGCTTGTTAAAGCTGCGCTGTGATTAAGGCGATGGTTTCCTAATCCCACGGACAACAAAATATTTGAAGACCTATCGACAGAGGCAAAAAATATAATACAGTTCTAGAATAATGGTAGGTGAGTCGACTATCGAATATATTTATACGGCGGATACTTAACAGTTTATCCAGAGATGATGAAATAGCCTATAATCAGAAATTATCAAGCAACATTTTGGTACTAAATATCAGTGATACAAAATAAAAAACAAAAAAATCCTCTCAGGCTAATCGTACTCTATATTTTACTAGAGGTCCGTGTCCAACGCTGCTAGGGTTATAATTTAAAATAAAATATGGGGGGTGGGTGCGGTCTTTTTAAGCAGGCCTAAAGAGTAACGATGTATGCAAAATTTGGTCCGAGAAAGAGCGATGAGATACTTAAAGGGGTGAGATTGCGTGACAATATTTTTTTCAGGGTCCAGAGTGCAACTACAATTTTATTTTTTTAAAGTGACACTCGTTCCAATTGCAGGAGGTGGAGTCATCGTAAGGAGGCCTATGTTTTGCGCAAGATCCTAAAGTGTAAATAAGCAAAAAAAAACAGCAGACATCATACGTACTAACTTATATATCGTCTAGAAGACCAACAAAGTCTTATGTCCTCAACAAATAACAAGCTTTTTTTTCAAATTCAACAATGAGAAAATTCTTACCTTAATAATGATGGTTCTTACTCCCTTTATATTAACTCGTGGCGTCTGCTTGCTTGCCGTCAACAAAAACTTTGGATCGATTTTTGACCCCTTTCCCGTGATCGAATCGAGCTGAAACTTTACAAGTAGACTCGTGGGGACGATCAAGAAGATCTATCATATTTTCGTTAAAAAAAATTAATAATTATGGTATAATTTCGGATTTTTAGAAATTTTATTGGTTTTTTTCAAATTGGAATCATTAGAAAAGTTTGATTAGCAACGGCGCGGCGACCCGATAACGTCGCGGAATATTTTCTAAATTTGAATTACTCCGTCGCGCGTCGGTATAATCGGTACATGACTACGAATTTCGAAAATTTACAAAACAATTGGTTCACAGATGACAGCAAAATTGTTTTTTTTTTTGGGAAAAAATCAAATTATAATTTATTTTTTTAGAGTTCTGCTTAGTTTTGAAGAATTCTACATTATTCAAATCTGATTCTGACTAAATCATTTGACGTTGGAAATTCATAAGGTACGATATTGATGATAATTGAATCTATCAAAATCTTGACATCTCAAAACATCTGACATTTTAGAAATATATTAAATTTCTGTAAGTTTAGTGTTATGTTATATGCTTTAATTCGTCTTTAATTATTGTTATACTTTACAAAGAAAGGGAGTATAGTAAAAACTTGTTTTTTATGGGTTACTTTTTTTTCTATTCAAAGCGTCTACATTTAACGCACTATCCAGTCACCGCTGAATCATAAATTCAAAAATTATGCATTTTGATTAGAGAGAACATTAGAACCACCGTGTAACGACTCATGCGCTACTCTTAGCACATCTCGCACGCCATGGACATCCCCCATAAAAGACGGAATATATTTTTGTAATATATTCAAAATCCTACCGATACAGAAACAACTTCACTATACACTCACCCTGGAAGAATATGCGAAAGATAGATTTAAAACATGAATACAGCACAGATATACGACAAGACAAGTAACGTATAAATATGCCTACCCTCGCGGAAAAACAACGCGATGTTACGTTATTTATTTACTAAATAATATTATCAAGTTATTATAAAATTATTATGAGTAACTTGGTGGCGTTGTGGTCATAACGCTCGCCTAGTGATCTGGTAGTCGGTGATTCGAGCTCCATTCCAGCAAGTTATTCCTATTTTCATAGCACAAGCTTTTAGCTTAGTTAGAAAATGGTAAAAATATTGATGCGACACGTATTACGTTTTCGCATCTCTATTTAAAAAAAAATTTTATTAAAGAATGTATTATATATATATTTATTAGCCAATGTCCAATTTTATCCAATGGACTTCTCTTCTGTGGAAACAAATTTATTACTTGTTGTTTTAATAATTTTTATGTATTTATTTATCAATTCTAGATTCTTGAATCAGGATTGTACCCATATATCTTGTAAACGTTTAAAAGCAGCATTTATGAACAGGAATTGTGGTCAAACTCGCCATCTTATATAATATACACCTACACACAATAAATAATATAATGTGGTTCTACAAAGGAGATGGCATCTTTCCGAGAGGTAATTTATTATATCTGATTAAGATATGAGGAAGAACAGATGAAAGGATGCAGAAATGTAAGGAGGTGATATAACACATTTATAAACATACTAAGAAGTTTATTTCTGCGCGCCTAACTTGTCTGCTTATTTTTGTCTAAAAATAATAATAGAATATCGCAATTTTTCAACTATAGAACACAATACTAGATGTCTCATTGAGATGAAGCTATATTTTATATGGGAAAGTAGGTATGGAAGTCTTTTTTGGGTGTTCGCAAGGTTTACGACCTATAGTACGACTGACTTGAGTGATCACTTTACACGATGTAACGTTCACCAAACCACCCATGATAGGCTACCACCATCTATCAAATTTTTGGAAGTTGTACATAGGATCATTTGGAAAACATTAATAACCTCGCTGGACTATATTCCCGCCTTGATTATGAGTTGAAAATGTTCAAGCAAACATGACATAACATCAATAGTCATGGAGTTATGCAATATCAAAGTTTGCATTATTTTTTCAATATTTCTGACTTCTTTTTTACAAAACATTAAACTATCATTACAGTAACTTATATCGATTACGAAAAATTCATTCGTTTCAATCAATTCGATACATTGGAATTGGAAGGTTTATTTGACTTGTATTAAAGGGAATGAATTTTTCGTATTGCTTGTCATGGGCATGGTTACTTGTTCATTTTCGACTCACAATTAAAGCAAGAATATAGTCCTCTGAAATTATAAACGTTTTCCAAATAACCCTATATATGTTTAACTTGCACACACCTTGTTTTGTATGTGAATTGTATTTTTACTACCGCCACCTGCAGTCGAAAACTTTACCATAATCCAATACAGATGTCACTATTGATAATGAGATATCTATATTTTGAAGCAATATCCTTTGCATGTGTATATTATGAGATTCTTCCGAATTATTAACATAACACTAAAGTGCGTCTGAAAATTATTTGAAATGATATCTGAAATTATTTGAAATGACATCTATAATATATCTTGAACTTCCCGACTAGCTGGAGCTCGGAAACTTTCAACATTTGTATATTTCCTATTCAATTGTTTCCTGCATGATTTTGTGATATTTTTTATATATTTATTTAACGCCCTTTAGGGCTTTTGCAATAAACTTACGGAATTACAATATTAACCAATAACACGATAATAAACCCTGTTCTAAAGACACTGATTCAACCCTTGAGAGAAGTCGCAGTAAAATCCGCCGACGTAACTAGTACATATTGCACACTGGCGACCTCTATTGTAGAAGAAGAGAACACTCCACAAAAAAGTGCATACAATTTACGCCCTAGAAAGCACTACCTAATCAGTCCGACCTCCACCTCCGCGGGTTAAGGTCGTCCTCCTGATGACGTTGGATAAGTATGCAACGAAACGTCGAGATTCGCTTCTCGGTAATACATACGGTGCGTATAAAATATCCGGAATTACAGTTAAATCATTTTTTTAAAAGTGAGAACGTATTGAAAAGTAGTTAGTGGCTGCAGTATCCAAGGTAACCTACATAACTTCTAATTTCGTGGGATGGAACACACAAGCAAATATATTTCAATAGATGAGTACAGTCGGTAATTCAATTTATTATTTTATAGTAGATAAATCAAAATTATTATTTTGTGAAAAAATGTAAGCTCCTTCTAGTCTCTAATTTTTCTGAAGAGAGCAAAAAGATTTAAGAATATCATAATCAATGTTATTAGTTTGAAATTGATAAATTGAAGAAATTTATTTTGGACACTTTAAGGGGGAATACCGACCTAAGAAGTGCGAAAAAAGGCTATTTTTGTGAATTTTTTTAGGAAACCTTTATGAATTATGTGGTATTGGTATTATTTCTCAATGAAAGTTCATACTTTTATGAAAATGTTTAATTTTTTTCATTAAAAATTATTCAACGTTGGCGGAAAATTTTTGGGTTCTGTAGACTGCCGAAAAAAAAAATCCTCCGCGGTGACCACTCCCATTTCATCTTAATCACCAGAATTTAAAAAAAAAAAAAAAGTTTATCAAAATTGACACTATAATTTATTTAGTCATTGACGAAGGAGTTTTTGAAAATATCGATTTTTGACAAAACGGCGGGCGTTTGAATTTAAAATAGCGTTTTTTAGAGAAAAATTCGGGTTCATTATACCGATAAAAAAAACTACGTTTCTTAAAAGTCCTACGACAAAGACTAGATAATTATGTACGAAATAACCACTAGAAATTTCAATTTAATCGGATCAGTGGTTGCAGAGATATTTTGGTAGCCGATTTTTAAGCATGGTTTCGAGTAAAACGTGTTTGAAAATTGAGTAATGAATAAATCGCGAAATTTTTCAACTCACATAAAATCATCGATTCCAGGTCCATAATAAAAGTCGTCCACCTTGCTTTGAATTCCCATATCATCGAGCACTCTTCACAAACATAATAAAAATATGTCTAAGTTTCTATCATGAAAGAGCCCGACTGGCAGCTACGTGCATGTAGTGCGGCGCCGTGTTGCGCGTCGCGTAATCAACAAAGGGATGCCACTATTATTAGCTATAACTTGGTTATTTTTATGAATTTTGCTCGAATTTTTTACCAGACATTCTTAAGACCTCCAGCTTTAAGAAAATGCAAAAATTTAAAATTGATTTTTCAGAAATGTCTAGGTAGCTATTCCCCCTTCAATCATATCATATGAACAGCATAATGAGGACCCCATAATAAGATTTCATAATAAATAATAGTATAATAGTTTTGAGAAATATAATTACTTACTTACCATCACGCCGTTTCCCCGAGGGGGTAGGCAGAGAGGATAGAGCGCCATACTCTTCTGTCCTGACATACAACTTTCGCTTCGTCTACATTCATACATCTTCGCATGCAAGCTCGACGGTTGTTCAGACTTCTAACAGGACCATCTTCCAGTATCTGGTTAATCTGGTCATGCCACGTCTTCCGTGGTCGCCCTCTTTTTCTGGCGCCGTCAACACTTGCATCATATATCTTTCTTACCATTCTTTCCTCATTCATTCGCTCAACATGCCCAAACCACCTGAGCGACCCTATTTTTATTCTCTGTATTATGCTACGATATTAATATTAATATTTATTCAAGAGGAAAGAAATAAATAAAAACATAAACAATAATAGTATTTTTACGTTTCTACTGAAGTTAAATATTATTCATAGAAAAATATTTAGTCAAATGAGTAGGTAGGTATCTATTTTCGCGATATTTTTGTTAACAATTATTGCTAAAATTCAATTAATTAATTATCTACCCGCCAGTTTCTAGTTTGCTTATTGTTAAAATTAATGTTGTAGCCTGAAGCAATCTTATAAAAGTGTGTCATCAAATATAAATAACTCTTGAAAGAAAATTTTTATATTATTTAAAAGGTTATATTGAGTATAATGATAAATTAAATACATACATCTTTAAATAAAATATCGATTTGTTTAACACCACTTTATTTTATTTAAAGATATCATGTCTCACCACAATGTGCTTGCTTCGTGTGAAAGTTTAATTAAAATACATACCTACATAACTCTAAAATATTAATAATTATAAACATATGAAACAAAATGAAAGTATAAACAACAAGTCACAAACCAGAAACTGTTTTAAATGTGTTTGGTCCAGCGGTGAAACACCTGTCTAATAACTAACTGATCGAAGGTTCGAGCCTCGTATGGAAGACCACCCAGTTAGTCCATTTTTCATAACACAAGCGCATAGCTTCATTTGACAACAGTAACAATTTGATCAAAATTGACAAAAAACTGATTCGATTTACCGGGCTATCTCACTCCTTAAAAAGGCGCCAATGTTTGAATTAATCTTCTATTTTCAATCGTTTTGTTTTAATCTTCTGTTACTTTTAAAATATTCTCACCATTTTCAGGACAATCACCTCCGAATTGAATTATTAATGTTCAAATTTAAAGGAATAAGACAATTACTAATTATATCAATTTATGATATTTATGAATTTATGAATTGAATGATAGATAGAATCTTTAGCATAGTGAAAAGTTTAGGTAGTTTGGTCGTGATTGTGATTGTGCGTTGACCAGTGATTTTTGCGATGTTTAGTCTCGGATCCCGAACGCACGTGCGCGCATTATATTACGACCAAGAAAATGCAATGAAATTCCGGCTGAACGAAACACGGGTATTGATGGCATCAAAAATAGAAGAATAACCACACAAGACCTGACCTGACCACGTAAACCAGATGCTGGAAGATGGTCCTGTTAGAAGCCTCAACATCCCAACAATGGACGTGCTCGCATTAGAAGATATGTGAATGTGAATGAGGCTAGAGTTGTGTGAACGTAAGAGCATATTACTAATTTTTTAAACAGTGCTTTTAAGCAGATATATGGTAGTATAAATAAATAACGTATAATAACTTGCCACACAGTTGAACGAGCGCAAACCACAGATCCAAATCCGTCGTATATATAATTTTGACCGCTAGTATCTACACACTTCAAAAACTCAGATATGGGTAAAAACAAAGATATAAAAGTAACCAAGGTGACCTCTTATGAATATCCATCTATGTCTGGAATATGATGGAAAAAACATATTTATTTTTCTACAACCGCACAACTCTTAAACTTACTCGTGACTCAATGATCTCCTTAAAAATATCTAATTTTATTTAGCTATTTATATTAATTTCACCTACGCTACGCACATTTGCCAAACATTTTTTTCATCAATCATTCATTATATTCGTGTATTATATTTCTCTCTTAGTGTCATCTCTTACAGAACATCTCTTAATTAACTATACCGCAGCTTTCAGGCAGCTTTCTAACATTGCCATTTCCAAGTTTACATGGCAGCTAACGCAATTTCCAAAGTAATTAGACACGTCTGTTTGATATATTTTTCCCACTATAAAATCTGAATATTGTAGTAAAATCATAATGTATTGTAAATTAAGAATTAAATTTGCTATTGTTGTTTGTCGTGGAGTTTTGAAATAAATTACTCAAAATTTATTTATCAGCAAACAGTTCTATGTTAAATAATAATAGAGTAATTATTTTATTGGCTCAAATAAAACCATTATTTCTCTCAGGGTACAAAAACATTATAAATCTTCTTGACAGAAAAAAATATATTCAAAGCAGGTGTGTACGTTCTGTCTGAATTATTACATAATAAAAATACCGATTATCTATATAATTTGGCTTTAACAAAAATCAAAAACATGATAAGAAAACCCACAATATAAGTTTTAACAAAAAAGTAGCAAATGCATCATGGTGAAACGCACCCATCCGTATGCAAGTAAAATAAAATAAAACTTACCTTTCAAAACAAATCGTTGCACACCGAGAATACCTACTAAAACTTCACAACACTGGCGAAATAATGTATAAACCTGTTTTGTTTCGAAGAAAACTGAATGAATAAACAAATAACAATATTCATGTAATGGTAAAATGTCAAGCGCTACGTAATTTTCAAAACACCCGCGTTTTGAAACGATAACTCGGAAAAACGGGAATCGGGCATTCGTAACTGGCAGACGCCAGATTCGTACTGATTACTGATCTCTGACTGCAGAGTCAAAAACACAAAAGTAGATAGGCAACAAGGCAAGCACATTCGCCGCCACGATCCCAGCTGGGTTTCATATAAGCCGCCGCTGCACTCGGGGCGGAGATATAACAATAATGTTTCACGGATGGTAAAAGTTCTATCTTCGAAGAGCCAGAGAGGCTGCTCTATCTAGTAAACGAAAGAAATAAAATAATATTTATCCAAGAAACCGACCAACTGTCATACCGCCATCTGTGAATCAGTATCCAAAACATAATGTCCGAATCGACTTTCGCGATGCGACACCGTGTCACCGCAAGTGTTTTAAATTATATTTAGATTTTTACGATTTTTATAGACATACCTACCTATGTACATTAGTTTTATAATTTAAAACTTACAGCTTTATAATTAAAAACAAAAGTGAAAAACTGCAAAAAGATTCCTTCGAGCCGGATTTGAACCAGCGACCTATGGATGACAATTAATATTTCCTCTACAGTCCACCGCTCTACCAACTGAGCTATCGAAGGCTGAGATATTCCGGCGTTATGGTTCTACATAAATCTATTCGCTATAGAAAAATTTATTGAATAAAAAACTCAAATTCAAAGCAGTTCAGAAATTTTCAGCATTCAAATATGGAGAGATTTTGTAATTCATCTCAAAATCTTTACAATACGTAATAATTGAAATAAATGATAATATTTTTACAGTAAATGTTATTAACGTAAATGCAAAGCTTTTACAAACAGATGATAAGTCAAATTATTTGGTATTCCCACACGCATATCGGTTTTGATAAATATAGCCCAATGGCAAATACCTTTGAAACTCACTTGGATCCTTATAATTTGCTGCAATTTTTAACCGGAACCTACCATTCCAGAGGGCATCTGGTATCTAGTCAAACCCCTTATATCCACATCTCATAATTGCTCCTTATATCCACATCTCATAGGATGGATATTATCATTTACTAGCTGTTCGTACCCGGCGTTGCATGGGTTAAGGATTAAGTTGAAAATAAATTTGTGGGGGGAAACAAAGGTTTGATTCGAACGGCATAGATTTGAATCGAAAATATATCAGGGGAAGGAGAAAAGGTAAAAGGGGAGGGAGGAAATGTCACCTTTGTTACCTACCGGGTCCTAAAGAATAAGTTTACAAATTTTGAGTCCGATCGGTCGAACGGTATAGATTTGCATCGAAAATATATTAGGGGAGGGAAAGGGTTAAAAGAATAGGGGGGAAATATATGTTACCCGCCAGATCCTAAAGCATAAGTATGCAAAGTTTGAATCGAATCGGATAAACGGTATAGATTTGTATAGAGAACAGACAAGACAGATTGAGTTTTATAGGTATAGATTTTTTGTTGACAATACAGAGTGTACAGACACCACCAACAGTGATTTATACTGGGGTTTGTAGCATAATGAAATAAAAGATTTGATGTTTTTATTGTTTTTTTAATGGTTAAGTATTATTCTATCGAATATTCAAATTTATGGAAAAGTTATTTTAATTTGATATTTGAAAATAAAAATACTTAAAACTATTTACATACTTCTTTAGAATATTTCTTTACACACAAAACATTGATATAAATTCAGACTTGATCCCAACATTACTCTCATTGAATGTCTAAATTTGGGCACATTCTGTAAGAAATGAGAACGCTTCTTTTGGAATTATGTAGAGTAATTGACACATCCCTATCTCTTTTTATATAATTTACTAGCTGTGCCTGCGCGGCTTCGCATGCGTAGATTTTTAGTACATTGTTTGGATCGTCATAGAACTTTCGCGAACCTTCTAGAACATTCTCCTTCCAGAACTTTCAAGAAATTTATCGAATTACAGGAACCGCCACTCAGTTTAGAGCCTTATAGAAGTTTCGGAAATTTTCTAGAACCTTCTCCTTCCCTTCCAGAACTTTCTAGAGCAGGTTTTTCCGGAACCTTCTAGACTCACCGACACAGTCGGCGCGCCTATTTTGAAACAATCTGAAGCATTTGCGACATTCCCATAACAAAACAATGTGCTAGAAAGCACATTTTCGTCACCCACTCCCACCCACGCACAGCCACCCCCACCAAACTCACATATTTTCGATGTGACACCAAGGGCTATCCACCACTATAACCACCGGTGGGTGGTTGTGGCTGGTTGTGGAGAAAACTTGGCGGGTAGGGAAACACAGGTTTCTTTTTATATATATATATATATATATATACATCACGCTACCTATTGTGCGTCCTTTTATTTTGCATTATTGTGACGTCCACCAGTTCCACTAAAATTTCACTTATTTTTACATCGAATATTAGTCACTAAGGCAATACTATAAGTCCTTTACAACTTATTTTTCTGAAATTTTTACATTTTATTGATATACAAATATTCGTATATTAACAAGCGTAGTGTAATCAATTTGGACTCCAATCCACATTATCAATTATCGGGCGTCCCATGATATACATAATTTTATTTACATTTTCCTAACTATCGCAACTCCTCGTAAACAGTGCGACGCGCGACGTTGCCGCTTTTACCAATTACACTTTTTGTGCGGGATGCCGAAGGAAGATTTATTATTTTATGCTCTCTGGGGATGCCGCTACCGGGTCACTAGTACGTGTAGCGGGCGAAATACTTTCAAATGTTTATTCAATGTTCAATGTTACAAATGTTTACAGTGTTTACAAAATTTAATGAAGCTTTTTTCATTGTTGTTGAGTGTCTTGGCAGCAAGTAAACACTAAATTGATTTGACGCCCTGCCTGCTACACTAGTAATTTACTGTATTATAGCAGACAGTGCTCTTCCAGTTCAAGAATATTTATTATTTATATAACATTTGTGAATAAATCTTATTGCCAATTAAAATTAAGTAATAGTAATAATTAAATGTTTACAATTTAATAATGGTGTTAATTAATTATATTATAGACAAAGGAAAAAAATGATCTGAATAGGATATTAATAAAATAAAATAAAATAAAACAATTAAAAGTATTTAAAAAGATGACAGTAACAGTAAGACAGTAAGTGAAAAAAATGATCTGAATAGGATATTAATAAAATAAAATAAAATAAAACAATTAAAAGTATTTAAAAAGATGACAGTAACAGTAAGACAGTAAGTGAAAAAAAAGATCTGAATAGGATATTAATAAAATAAAATAAAATAAAACAATTAAAAGTATTTAAAAAGATGACAGTAACAGAAAGACAGTAAATGAAAAAAATGATCTGAATAGGATATTAATAAAATAAAATAAAATAAAACAATTAAAAGTATTTAAAAAGATGACAGTAACAGTAAGACAGTATGTGAAAAAAATGATCTGAATAGGATATTAATAAAATAAAATAAAATAAAACAATTAAAAGTATTTAAAAAGATGACAGTAACAGTAAGACAGTAAGTGAAAAAAATGATCTGAATAGGATATTAATAAAATAAAATAAAATAAAACAATTAAAAGTATTTAAAAGATGACAGTAACAGTAAGACAGTAAGTGAAAAAAATGATCTGAATAGGATATTAATAAAATAAAATAAAATAAAACAATTAAAAGTATTTAAAAAGATGACATTAACAGTAAGACAGTAAGTGACAGTAAATGTTCTTGTAGGAATAGTATATTTTAAATTTAGTTTATATCATGGCTTTTAATAGGTTTTGGGCATGCTTCCTTCCCTTTTCATGCAGCCAGAGTTTCACTTTAGAAGAAAAATACGCGAGACTATGGCTACATGTTTTAAGTTTAGTGTTAAGAGTATTGAATGTTTTTGGTGCTTGGAAGAGGTGAAATCTTTGTGAAAATGTTTTTGTGAATTTTGGTACAAGATAGTTGCAGTTCACCTGTGCCCTTGTTGAATGTGAGTGAGTTATTTGTTGGTGATCTTGTTTATGTCGGAAAAAATAATTTAAAGTGTTGAGTAAATATGTTTGATTGATGTCCAGGACGTGACATTCTCTGAAAAGTTCTTCTGAAGGAAAACGAAATGGCTTTTTATGAAGAACTCTCAATACCATTTTCTGGGCTTTGCTTAATGAATCTAATATAGTACAAGCTGCACCACCCCCACTGACAGTTGCATAATTAATGAGTGAGTGACACAGTGCATAGTATACTATTCTTCTTGTCGATGCGTCGAGTACATCTCTAATTTCTTTGAAAAAATAAACAAGCTTTCTTATTCGGATTGTAAGATTCAAAATATGTTTTTTCCAGTTTAGATGCTGGTCTATGTACACACCTAGATATCGTATATCTTCCGTTGTCTGCAGATTAGTACAATCACAGGGTTTATCTTTTGATTGACATGTGTGAATCAGTAGATTTTTGGGCTGCTTTATTACTGTTCTTTTACTGATGGAGAACACATGTATTTTGTCTTTGAAGCATTTACTGTTAGTAGATTTTTGTCAAGCCATGATGTTATTCGATTCAATCCACTTTGTGCCTTTTTTAAAACATCTTCCCAGGAATCATCTTGAAAAAGAAGCACTGTGTCATCTGCGAAAGAAATTATTTTACCGTTTTCTAAATTGGAGTTACACATTTCATTGACATATATGAGGAAGAGCGTGGGTCCCAAAACACTTCCTTGCGGTACTCCATATGATGTTTTGTGGAGGTTGCTGCAGTGATCGCCCGATTTAACTACCTGAACCCTGGTATTTAGATAATCTTCAAACCACGCCAAAGCCGTCCCCCTTATTCCCAAAGCTGATAACTTGTGCAGCAGCAGTGGATGAGACACCGTATCGAAAGCTTTGGCTAGGTCCAAAAATATACCAATACAACGTTTGTCTTTATCTAATTGTTTAACTAAGAATTCCGTTAGTTGACATATTGCATCTTCTGTTGAGAGTTTTGATTGGAACCCGTATTGATTGTTGGAGATTATTTTGTGAATATCCAGGTATTTTAAAAGACGTACTTTAACTATCTTCTCTAAGATTTTAGAAAAAAACACTTAGGAGCGATATAGGTCTATAGTGGCTCGGATTACGGGGATCACCACCCTTGAATATTGGACAGATTCTAGCCAGTTTTAGTGCATTTGGAAAGATACCCGTTGAGAGACTTTGATTGAATATATAACAAAGAGTCTTACTTAATTGGTCTTTATTATACTTCACTACTTTTGCTGTTACCTCATCGTTTCCAGGGGCACTGTTAGACTTTAGGTTACTAATAATTGCAGCAATTTCATGAATGGAGGTTGGAGCAAAGAAAAATGAATATGGATTTGCTGACTTTAAATTTGTTTTAAGGTTTTCTTCAGTAGTTTTTAGACGAGACAAAATATTTTGTGCTAAATTTTTACCAAGCGAAGCGAAATGCCCGTTTACATTATCTAGCACTTCAGTAATGGCCTTATCCTCAGTAGCATGATTTTTGTTTTGAATCAGCATATCACATATATCATTGCTTCTAGTATTTTGTGTAGAAGTCATTTCTCTTATAATTTCCCATGTTTTCTTTGCATCACGTTGATTTTCTTTTATAATATTTTTGTAATATAAGTGTTTAGCGGATTTGACCGCTCTATTACAAATATTTCTGTACTTTTTGTAAAAGTTTTGTAAGCCGACATTTAGAGGGTTAAGTTTAGACTGTTTGTGTAACACATCTCTCTTATTTATGCAGTTAACTAAACTTTCAGTTATCCAAGATTTCTTAATTTTTTTCCTCGATTTATTAGATATATGTTCTTGATTTTTTTTAATGTGGCTTTGTAGAATATACATGAATTTTGAATATGATGTATTAGCATCATTAGTCTCGTATACTGGTAACCAAGTTTCTTTTTCCAAGTCTTTTTTTAGCATTTCAAAATTTAGTTTGTGTCGGGGTTTTGTATAAGGTTTTGTATTTATTTTTTGTGTTTCAATATCAATCATTACTGGAAAGTGATCCGTGATAGTAGTTTCACATACAATTCCTTTCACCAAGAATTTGCTTTTAACCATAATATGGTCTAAACATGCGTTACCTCTTGTTGGGTTGCTGATGGCAGGAACGAAACCTTGTTCAGCTAACATGGATAGGTATTCAGATGCATTTGTGGTGGGAGTACTTGAAGTTATGTCTATGTTTATGTCACCTGCAATGATCATTGTTGGGTTTTTGGCCATTGTGAGTAGCTCTTCAGAAAGAGAATTTGTGAATTCATACGCATTTTGGAAGGACGGTGGTCGATAAATCCCATATATGTAGGTACCATTACACAAATTAATTTTTAAACAATTGGCGTCACTTATATCTAGTTCAGTTACTTCGACATTTAGATTTGCTTTAATGTATGTTACAACACCGTCATTTTGGTTATAATGTTTGGAGGTTTTATGCCCGGTGTATCCTGGTATCGTCTGTATTGTGTCTTTATCTTTTAACCAGCATTCCGTAAGAATAATGATTTGAAAGTCTATATTTAGACGATGCAGTAGTACAAGAAGTTCGTCAAATTTATGATTTATGCTTCGTATGTTCATATTTAGAATCTTAAGTGTGCTAGTGCCTCTACAAAAATGTTGTTTACAGTTTTCTGGTTGGTCCACAGTTTTAGTGGTATTTGGTTCAAAGGAATCTATTTGGTTTACCAGATCAATTATATTAGCCATTCCATATCTTTCTGTAGTAAATTTGGATGATTTTTTTTGTTACACCAACATTCTGTACAGGTAAATATATCCGAATCATATTTTGTGCATGTTTCAGGTAAGGGGACTATTATAGTTTGCGAAATAGCGAATGCCTCTATATCTACCGCGAGATTATTAATATTCATCTTTGTCACTCTGATGTCATGGGTACCGATCTGTAAGCTTTTAAAGTGAAAAGGTTTCATTAAGAGATTGGTAGTAAATACCTACATATTTGCAATGTACATGATTGTTACAGGATGCGGGTATATAGGGTAAGTTCATTTTACAGGAGTAGAATTGAATTAAGATATTGCTTAAACTTATTTTTGAAAGAATATTTTGCTATGTAAGTGAAATGATAATGGTTTATTATGAACTGTATTACCTAGGTATATTGTGGTATTACTATCAAGGTAGGTATATATTTTATAAAAAGTATGTGTTGGAAACAAAAATAAAAAGAAGTTTAAGAATGTTTTATGATTGCTTAGAATGATCTTATTGTCGAGTGTGTATCTTTTCAGTTGATATATAATGTTTTTAAATGCGTCAGTGTAATTATGTGTTATTTGACACGACAGAGGAAAGTAATTCAGTATGGTTTTTAGGTTTGTTTTGATATGACAACAAAATTTAATATTTATGAAATATTGGAATAGGTGTCTATGATTTGCCCATTCAGAAAATTTTAATAATTTATGGTTTATTTTGCACATTAGTTGTTTATGGTTAACGCCTTTTGTAAAGACCATAGAAAAGAGAAAGTTTGTATACACCGCGAATCGGCAACTGACATTACAATTTTGACAGGTCCGTCTCCGATTTGATACAAAGAAATGGCTCACCGACATTTTTTCTTGTATATATGCGTCCATTCTTAATCCAAACAAATTTTATATTTTTCTGGATGGCTATCTTCTTTGTTTCCGCTAGTAAAAATTTGCATTTTTTTGTAATGTGCTCGGAGATGTAAATAGGCTTGATTTCTTGGTTATTTTTAAAGATGGAAGTGTTTAGTGAGCGCTCATAACCTTTCGATTGTTTATTGTGAGATTTAACTCTGTCGAGGAATGTATCTCGACAGGTCCTGTTGGTAAATTTCACAATAATTGGGCGTGGAGTCTTTTTTGAGAAGTGCTGCCTCGCCCGTTGTATGGAGAGAATGTCGCTCATCTGACCTTCCCAGTTTATTGTTGAGATAATGGTTTTGACACTGTGAGTGAGATCAGCGGTTGACTCTGCCGAAGTTTCATGGCATCCACGGATTTCGATGTTGGTGGCTAATTGTTGATACTCCTGTTCGTCAAATTTATTTTCCAAGTATTCTATTCTTTTAACTAATTCAGATTGCTTTTGTTGAACTTTTTCTATCTGATTGCATCTAGACTCGATGACAGTAATTTTTGTCTTCAGGTCTTCATATTGGTTGCTTACAAATTGTATAGCCTGGAGGATGCTGGTATTTTGATCTGAAATTTGTTTCCATTGCTTGTGGTTTTCAGAAAGTTTACTCTCTAGATAATCGATTAAGGAGGATCGCAGCCCCTCTATGTTACTATTGTAGAGTGCAAATGAGTTGGCATCGATGGTGATAAGTGATGTATCATTAGCTTTAGGGGATGGATTGATAATCGGAGGCTCCCCAGATTGTTTTCTATCACTTTTATCTTTTTTGCAAGGCGGGCAAATCCATGATTCTATGTTTTTTGTCGACATCTTTTTAAAATTTTCTTTGGAGATATTTATACAATCTGTGTGGTAATAACTTGAGCATTTTTTGCAACGAATTGTCTGTTTAATATTTGTTACTGTGCACATACATTGATTGCAGACAGCCATTTCTGGATTCATTAGCTGTTACAATTTAAGTAAGGTTAATCTTTTGAAATTTACCTTTGTTAGTAGGTATGTGTCAAACTGCACAGCTGGTTTTGACAGGTCAGTAATGTTTTTCAAAGAATAGATGTTTTAGTTGTACACTTTACTGGCATAGTATTTGGAGCTTAAGTTACTTTAATACGTATCATTTAGTGCATTTGATAATAATATTATTTCAGAAATCGTGATATTTTTTTCTGAGCTCATTTCTTCTGTTACGTCTTTAAAATATCTTCAAATGATATTTTAAAGACGTAATAATAACAAATATCTTGCAAATATCTTCAATAATTTTTTCATTAATGTGGGACTAAACTTGGCGAAAAAATACCCAACAACAATTTTTCTCTTCCAATAAATAATCTACAGATATCGGAATGTGATAAACTCACAACATTCCAATTAACCAACCCAGATGAAATAAAAAAAATTATTATGAATTTAAAAGGAGGACCCTGCAATGGGATCCGAAACGTCGGCCCGAAAGGTCGTAACAACACGGCATAATACCCCAGTAAACACAAACTTGAAGATATATTTTATTTATTTCAATTTTGAATATTTTACCTGTGACGAAACTTATCGTCACATATGTCACGCATGTTCTATTTTTTCTACTACTATTTTTTCACTTTGATATAAATTTACACATTTACACAAAAACTATTATTCTAATATTTAGATAAAGTATGGTACTACTGCAAATTTCCAAAATACAAATATTGTAATCGGCAGATTTCCTCGTTATTTTTTACACACATTTAACTTCAGCAAAATGTACCTTCCTTTCAATCTCTAATAAAATACTGCATTCTCCTCTTACGTATCAATTATCAAACAGACAACCTCACATATAAGCTGTGCCTAATTATTTACTAGGTACATAAAGGACAGGAAGACAAAAGAGTACAGTGGACATAATATATCGGGATTTTTTATCTACCTACTGTAATAAATACTTGGAAATTTTTATTGTTTTTTCAGGTATCATGTAGGTAAATAAAACAAATATACAGATCAGATATCG
>JADDOH010023339.1:0-21865 GCA_016648135.1 Agrypnia vestita | reverse complement strand
ACTTTGATATAAATTTACACATTTACAAAAAAACTATTATTCTAATATTTAGATAAAGTATGGTACTACTGCAAATTTCCAAAATACAAATATTGAAATCGGCAGATTTCCTCGTTATTTTTTACACACATTTAACTTCAGCAAAATGTACCTTCCTGTCAATCTCTAATAAAATACTGCATTCTCCTCTTACGTATCAATTATCAAACAGACAACCTCACATATGAGCTGTGCCTAATTATTTACTAGGTACATAAAGGACAGGAAGACAAAAGAGTACAGTGGACATAATATATCGGGATTTTTTATCTACCTACTGTAATAAATACTTGGAAATTTTTATTGTTTTTTCAGGTATCATGTAGGTAAATAAAACAAATATACAGATCAGATATCGCACGTTTAATGAGGTAGATTTTACATTTGCAAGTAAACATAATCATTGATAATATAATATATCTAGACTAGATATATATTAGGGTTATAATCACGCACATTTGATAATGTAGGTATATAGAATGTAACAGAACTGGTCCACAATATATCCTGCTATGATTATGAGTCAAAAAAAATATTTTTGCAAAACGTTGGAATATCATTATAGTAACTTATATCTAATATGAAAAATTCATTACCTTTAATACAAGTCAAATAGTATAATAAAAATCTTCCAATCTAATGGGGAAACATTCCAATATTTTGCAGGGTTTTTGTTATTTTATTAAACTTTTATTGAAACGAATGTTTTTTATGTAATCGATATAAGTTACTGTAATGATACTTCATACGTACGTTTGAAACCTTTGAACGTTTGAAACCTTTTAATTTGAACTCACAAAGAAATAAATATGTACCTACATCTCAATCAAACCACTCGGCAACGATGATCACTCTGCGAATGTACCTACTTGTATTTATACATCCGCTAAAACATGAGGTCTAAAAATAGACTTGAGCTGTTAAAATTTTAGCTACTGGATAAAAGTATAATTTAGTCATAAAAAAGGGCCGAACGTTTCATACGACCTACAGGATTAAAAGGCTTTTGTTTTAGTCCGAGCCACAAAATTATATTCACATTTATTATTTAAATGGAGCTAACTTGCACGTGTCCATCCGAAATAATAATCGACTTCTTTTGCAATAATGAAATAAGACTCGCGACATCCTCAAACGATTTGTGTTTTAGCAGTGTTTATCTTAAAGACGCAATTTGCATGTGCGGGCTATCGATATATCGCGTATATGTGTGAGTGTACGACAAAATGCGGCCGAATTCTTTCCCACTGCCCTCGAATGACAAAACGCTGTAACCCGGGTTACAGCGTTTTGTCGGAATACGGCTCAATCAATTCTATTTGTCAAGACCTATAGATATGTATTTTTTAAATTATTTTTTTCTTTCCGTTAAGTATTTAATAGTGTTCAAAATTCGATGCATCGTGCGAAAAAAATGTATTTTTATGACTAAACAACATAACCCATACTTGCAGTGTTTTGTCGTTACATTACAGCCCTTGTCATACTATCCCCAAATGACTAAACGCTACAACCTATGCTTGCAGCGTTCTATCGTAACACATGTATAAGGTTACATCGTTTTGTCATAACATTGCACCCCGCTCCTGTGTCACGCGGCCGCAGGTTATGACCTGTCCGTACTGTAGTAAACGAAAATCATAACAAAAAAATATACCTCATAAACACTTATTTAAAATATTGCAATGCCGAAAAGCCGTGGTTATTTGTTATGTGAATTAGCCCGGCTAAAAAAAGCGGAGGATATGATTTCTCCAAATGAGGTAAGGCAATATTTTAAAGGTACTTAATTTATTAACGTCAAATGATTTTCTTCGTTGCATACATGTATTCAAATATAAATATATTTTTAGGGACGTGAATTGCTTATTGATTCACGATTGCATCCATCTTGTTTCGATTATGCAGAAGATCTTCAGCCAACAGACAGCGTACACCCAACCAAGTTACTAGATGTTCAGCCCTCCAATAGCACACAGTCTAGAATTTTGCTTGATATTTCTAACAAGACGTGGTTGAATTATGCTCCGAATTTGCCTGAAAAGGATCTTTCTTTCTCACAACTTTCTGAGAATCTTCTTGAATCAACTTATACCGATTATGCTGAAGATCATCAGCCAACGGATAGCGTACACCTAACCAAATTAATAGATGTTCAGCCCACCAACAGCACACAGTCTAGTATTTTGCTTGATATTTCCAACAAGACGTGGTTGAACTTTGCTCCGAATTTACCAGAAAAGGATCTTTCTTTCTCACAACTTTCTGAGAATCTTCTTGAATCCACTGAATTTGTTCAATCAAATGCAGATATTTCTGAGAACATACCTTTTGTTGGACCAAATATAACCAAACCAGTTAAAATTAAACTTAAAGATAAACAGCAACACCACAAAACTAAACACCCACTTTTGCCACCTTGCAAGTCTACGTGCAGGAAAAAATGTTCAATAAAAATTAATGAACCGGAAAGAATACAAATATGGGAATCTTATTGGAAATTAGACATGCAGAAACGTAGAGATTTCATATCGCGTCATGTTTTAAAGGAAAAAGTGGCAGTTAGATATTCTGCAACCACTAAACGAAATAATACCTTGATTTGGAATTTATTAGGTATACAAGTCTGCAAGACCATGTTTTTACATTCGATTGGATATACAAACGATCAAGTCGTTCAAGCTGTGCTCAAAGCCAATTTCAAAAAAGGCATTGGTGCAATATCTGCAAGTATATCAGCTGCCCCAGATCTGAGAGGCAAACATAATCCACCTCACGCATTTACGGAGGAATATGTCAAAGAAATAGATGAATTCATCGAAAGCTTTAGACCGATGTCATCGTATTATAATCTAAAACATGCACCGAATCGTCGATATTTGCCCATTGGCTGTACATTTTCCCTTATTTTTGAAATGTTAACTGAGCAACTCATCAATGAAGGGAAGAATAAATGTAGTTGGGCTTCATTCTACAATATTATAAAAAAAAAGAATATAGCAAAAGCATGCCCCGTTCAAGACATCTGCACCAAATGCAAAGAACATAGCGTTTCCCATCCAAATGCAAGATCTGCTCTCCGAGAAGTTGAACAGGAAACAAATCAAGATGTGCAGGAAACAAACCAAGATATACATGATGTTCACAACTGTTCCGAATGTACCAACTGCGACATCTGTCGAAAATTTCCTCAGCACATTTTTAATAAAAAAATATCAAGAGAGCATTTGCTTGAAGATCAAAAAAATTGCAATCCAATTGTGATCCAATTAAAAAGACTGTTATGTATACAGTGGACATGCAAAAGGTGATATCTTTGCCAAAATTATCAACAAAAGATTTCTTTTTCTCGAGAAAACTTGTAATGTTTAATGAAACATTTGCCCAACCAGGAGTAAATAAATCTGCAGTTTGTTTACTTTGGCATGAAGGTGAATCAGGCCGAAAGGCTTTCAATGTAGCCTCTACTTATATTTTGTTCATTAAAAAGTATTGTCGGGATTTGGATAGACTTATCTTGTACGCGGATAACTGTAATTCGCAAAACAAAAACAAAACCTTATATTCTGCTCTTTTAAGAGTAATAAATGACCGCAACATGGAACTTAAATCAATAAAACTGGAATACCTTGAACCAGGACATACATTTATGGCAGCTGACAGTGTACATGCATGTATTGCAAAAAAACTTAATGCAGATGGAGATCTATTCGATTTTGAGGATTATGTATCAATTATTAAAAAATCCCGTCGCAATTTAGAAGTGTACAGTTTTGATCACCGGGAAGTAATACTTTTTAAAGATGAAATGATACGTGCCTTTCCTCGGAACTACAATATTCAAAAATTTAAGATCGTAGAATTTAGGAGAGGTGAAGTAAACCTTTTTGTAAAAACGAATTATGAGCAAGAAGAATTTGAAAAACTAAATGTTTTCAACAAAAGTTTACAAACTGAAATGCAGAAAACCATATCTAACAACTTTTCTGAAAATACAATTACGAATCAACCTCTGCAGTCAACACCTCAAGGAATATCAAAGGAAAAGAAGAAGGATATTATGAACCTTCTAAAGACAATGCCAATTTCACGGCGTACATTTTTTGAAAAGTTAGAAGTGAACGATAATACTCCCCAGGATGATCTTGATATGTAGTACATATATTTATTTTTGATATTCCTATTATAGATATAAGGTTTTCAGTTATTTTTAAATCCTTTATATTAGTTTCGCCGCCGGCTGTTCTTCTTGCTGAAAATTTTTGGAAGTAAAAATTAACACACTTTCTCTCATTCGATCAGAAATGCCTGCATACTTGGTGTTAAAATTTAAATTGTTATTTTGCTTTATATATATTTAAATTGCATTATAAATATAATTAAATTAATTTCACAGAAATACCTTTTTTACATATACCTACAGTAATTTATAATTACGTTATAATGTTTTTCAAATATTGTTGTCGCTTTTTTGTATTTGCTATTTTACATTTTAAAGATTCTGTTTTATTTTGTAAAATAAATCCATAAATACATGTCTTTCATCGATATTTTTCATGATTTTTTCATTATATCGACTAACTGTGTCATGACTAAACAATGCAACCCTAGGTTACATTGTTTTGTAATAACAACATACGCATTTTACTTTAAATAATATTCCGACAAAACACGTTTTGGCCTAATTTGGATATACAGATGTGATTTTTTAGTTTACAGTCTTCTAATAATTTATAAAATAAACTTACAGCTATCATACGAATGTTATTTCAAGTTTCTAGGCCTACCCGTTTAGATTTCTGAACCCTTTTAAAAACAAAAACTTTAAACGCGATTATGATGCAGCAATCAGTGCTTCTTACGAAGTTACTTTCAAAAGCAAGCATAAAAGTCAAACATTTTTTAAAGTAACTTCATTGTTGATGTTGATTATGATTACTTACTTACTTACCATCACGCTGTTTCCCCTGGGGGTAGGCAGAGAGGATAGAGCGCCATACTCTTCTGTCCTGACATACAAATCTCGCCTCAGCCACATTCATACATCTTCGCATGCAAGCTCGCCGGTTGTTGAGCCTTCTAACGGGACCATCTTCCAGTATCTGGTTGATCTGGTCATGCCACGTTTTCCGCGGTCGCCCCCTCTTTTATACGTATTGCTTATTATGTTGATTATTTCTTAAAAAACTTTAATTACCTTTTGAAATACAGTGATATTAAAATTATTTTCCTTTTTATTTATCTTTAACAACAAGTAAGTATAGCAAAAAGCAAGTAGGTACCATTTTATAACTTTTGAAATTAAAATAATTATTAAAATTTAATTGATTGTATGCGAGATTGATATTATTGATTTCGCGAGATTGCATTTCCTAGTGTATACTTACCCATCTACAAAGCCAGGAATGTAGTGAAGATTCGTGTTTTGAAATAGTTGCTAAATTATATTTACAACACACTTATTTCACAAACACTGCGTGTACGCCGAAAAAAAAGTCCCGGGGAAAAAGGAACAGAGTATCGTACACTATTGTAAGAATGAGTATGTTATTTTAGGCACCGTGACTTCAAATTACCTGATTTTTACGTGATTATGTGATTTGTTGTATACTTCAATGGAATATTTGCTACATAAATATGAAAGCCGGCTAGTATGGGAATAACGTGTCTATATACTATACATATATAATACGTCAATAATTGATACGATGTACGCATTTCACGTATTTTAGAATTAAAGGTAGAATTTATAGGGAAAAGTTATTTTTGGATCCTCAAAATCGGCAATAAATACAAAGCACGAAATATCGTTGTTTTAATTAACGGACTTTTACTATACATGTATCAATTGGAATCATTACATAAATGGCAATTAGCCCTTCATAATAAAAATCATTCACCTGTTAAGTACTCAATTACACCTTAATTCATATCGACTATAGATATAAGTAGATACCGATCGACTAAAACATTTAATAAAATAATGCTGCAATCTTATCTTCAAGTCCTGGGATTAATTTTATTTTATTTCAATTTTAAACTTCTGATTATTTTTTTTAGATATTTAGCTTAAAAAAAGTAACCCATAAAAACCATGTTTTTATTTTACTCCCTTTCTTTGTAAATTAAGTTTACCATCATGTAATTAAATAATTGATTGACTGAAAATGAAACATGTCTAGACAAATATCTATGTCAAAATTCTCTATCTCTGTTAACCAATTGTCATAAATTTTTGAAATTCATAGTGAAGTACCTATTATACTATAGTAATTATATATAGTAATTAATATAATTATATATCGTAATGAATATAATTAATTAATATAATTATACATAGTAATTAATATAATGAATAATAAATATAATTATATACAGTAATGCAAATTTAGAAAATATTCCGCAACGTTATCGGGCCGCCGCCGACGGTAGTAATCAAACATTTATGTAATGATTCCAATGTTAAAAAACTATTAAAATATCTAAAAATCCTAAATTATACTATAATCATTAAATTTTTTTAACGAAAATTTGATAGATCTTCTTGAACGTCCCCACGAGTCTGCGTGCAAAATTTCAGCTCGTTTGGATCACGAGAAAAGGGTTAAAAATCGATCCAAAGTTTTTGCGTCAAATAATCAGACGCCACGAATTAAATGGAGTACAAAAGCGGACTCCACTTCTTCATTCAAGTGAATGCGTACGAGTTCTCATAAATCGTGAATATAAAAATTAAATGAAGTCAAAGCATCCAGCAAGTGGCAACGTCGCATTTCAAACTTTCGCTCGACGCGCAGTTGGACGTCACACACGGCTAGCAATGAATGTTCGGAATAATGCCGACAGCGCTGCTATTTTTTGTAACGAAAATTTGCAGAACTACAGATATACTGAGAATAGCCAAACTGGGAGCGAATTGACGTCCAATTTTTTTTTTTTTTTTTTACGTTTATGGCATCAGAAAGACAATCCGCGCCCATTGCGAACACTCTCCCATCTGACGTCCGATATACGGACGTCATAAGCAGGTGGACGCCACATTATATGCAATTTCGTCCATGATGGACGCCCAATAGGTTACAGGATATATATATATATATATTGATTTCAAAATTGTTTAGTGAATGCCTCCACAGCATTGTTTATTGCAGAAGCTATATTATTATTAGCGTGCGCCAATAACGCTATGGAATCAGCTATACTACTACAGCTTTTAGAAAGTTGTTCCAGCTGTAGGGAATGATTTTCTATTTGAGTTGAAAGAGAGCCTTGTAAACGTGACTTAAGGTGTTCCATTAAGCGTATCTTCTTCGCGTTGTATGCTTCTTTTTGATGACTCTGATGGTTATTAACATTATCTTCATGTGTGCGATTATGTTGTGAACTCTGCAACAAATATTAATAGTGTAAAATAACAAATAGCGAACAAGACATTCAGAGAAATATTATTTATATCCAAAGCGTAAATAATATATAAATAAATATAAATATTTTTTATTCAAAATGTATTGAAGATTCCCCCAAAGTTTTTGCTACCAGCTATGGGACACCCTGTATAACCTGCTGCTCAGGTATACAATAAGGGTGAACTTATGGTACATGCACTGTTTAGAAGTTCAGATTAAACATATTGTCATTTAGAGTTTACGTGCCACATAATTTAGGTATTTTTTATATGTATATATTTGGAAATATTTACATATTTATAGTTGTTTTATGAATTTTAAACAAGTAGGGGGTTTTACTTAATTCAACATCTGTTTTCATCAATTCCCTGTATTAAATAGTTCTAGTGTACTTACCTATTTAATCTCATGTCTAAAAGTATCTTCAAATTTTATGGTATGGTGTTGTATTATGGTTTTAAATAAGTAAACGGGTTTTTTAAAATAAATAAACAAACCTTTGGTAATGAAGTTTCAGACTGCTGTTCGGGGGGCACAGGTCCATTAATGAGTAATTGCGAATCAAGTGGAGGATTTTGCAGTATACTTTGTACATTCACCTCTGGCAGGTCCTGTAAATACAATAAGAAAATGAAAATGTGTGTTAAATATGTATATTATATACATTTCTTTTCTATGGCAAAGTCAGTGAAAATTAATGGTTTGAAAATTTTACTTTTGTTGCATAGCCAATTTAGATTTAACCCACAATTGTATAATAATGTTCATCTTTATCTCGCCTGCACTCTACGTTACGAACTTCTACGGTACGAAAAACAGATCTTCTCACAGACCAAACGTTTTTACAACTTTTCCTCAAAGGACCATATAATTATTTTAATTGAACTTTGTAATGCACACACGTTGAGTTAAATTTAACACGACTATAGTTTCAAAAGGAGCAGTCCCTCATGATGACATCAGGTGTAATTTATAACTAATCTAAATACAGAAATAATGAAATATGAGTAGAGTAACGGGTCGCGGAGCAGTGGGGATGATTTATTTGTGTGGTCTTTAAGAAGAAGATGCTGAGAAGTGGAGACTTTTGTAAGAATGTGATGTTGTTTATGCGTTTTAGTTATTTTGTATTTCAACAGTTTCCAAACTGTTCATTATCAATCCTTTATGAGGAACCGAGTGTAATAGTTTTAGTCTGGGATTATCAAAAGAATGGTTTGTATTAATTATATGGTTGGCGAATTCTGAGAAAATTTTGTTCCTTAAACAATGGCGATGTTCCCTTATTCTTATATTTAGGTCTTGTGGTTTGGCTTATGTATTTACTATCACAATCTCCACAAGTAAATTCATATATCCCACTCTTTTCTAATGAATTATTTTTGGTTTTTTATATTAAGAAGGATTTTACCGATGTTGTTATTATAGCTAGACCGCAATCAAAAGAATGTGCCCCAAAAAATGTGTGTTGTTACGATGCAAAAAATTAACACAAAATAAGTTTTTCTGGTAAATTAAGTAACCTTTTTTAAACTAAAAAATATATATTTATTTGGAATATCATATTGAGGCTTGTAATACGGACTTGCCAAGCAACTTTCCATCCGCTTTCTTCTTACCGGACAAAGCTAGGAAATGGTCTTTTGATCGTGGTCGACCTATAGTATAAAACGCAAGGAACATTAAATGTCAAAACTATTGATTATACATTCAAAAATGAAAAGCCACAGTGATGCAATGAATGAAGAAAAGAATTAAGGCGATCGTCTGGCAATGTAAACGAAATTACCACTTTTTCTCATAGATTCTCTGCCACTTTGTATCACATTTTTGTATTGAATGGTATCAAATTAAAATTTATACATTAGGTTGCATAAATCATTCTAACATGTATATACTTCCTAAAATTACGCAAACTAAATTATTTGAATAATTTATAAATTACCAAATCAAGAATGTTTTAGAAGTACATGGTAGCTTATTAGTGTAATGGACATTACTCTCGCCAAGTGATCAGTAATCCGGAGATGGTTTTTCTTGGGTGATCGTCAACATCGGGAGGACCCGAGAGAAACACACAAATATAAGTGATCTGGTGATCAGTGGTTTGAGCCCCAATCCAGGGGACCTGTAAGTCTTTTCATAGCACAAGTGTTTAGCTTAGTTCTAAAATAATAAAAAATATTGATGTGACATGTATTCCGTGTATGACTGTATGTATGGACTTGTGAGATGTCTTTTTTTTCAATAATTTTACAAAGTAAACAATTTTTTGTATTCCTTGGGCACTTACAATGTAACAATTTCTTTCAGACATTATTAAAGAGTTTAAGCTTACAATGTACAATTTGTTACTTATTAAAGAATTTATGCTACCGGTTTCGACACGTCCGTGTCATTAACGAGTGTTATTTAAACTAATCTAAAATGTGAAAGTATTGTATTAGGTGTTTTTAGGAGGCGGGGGTGATTTGTGGAGTGGGAGGGGCGAGGGAGGGAACATGGTTAATAATGGTGACTTACACGGGACTATTATTTTGTTAACAATATTTATATTTGAATTTAATTTTTTGTTTATTTCTTAAGTTTCTAGGGCGGCAATTTGAAAAATTTGTTGATATTAGTGTATTTAAATTTAGATCTATCTTTATTAAAAGTGTGGCCAGTTTCCAACAAGTGGTTAGAAAATTCCGAATAATTATTATTTTTTAAACACAATTCATGTTCTCTTATCCAAGTTTTAAAATTTCTAGTAGTCATTCCTACATATTGTGCATCACAATCATTACATTCTAATGTATAGACACCGTTCTTTTCCCATTTATTTGAGAGGTCTTTGTTGTTAAATAAATTTTTAATTTTAAAGTGGTGTAAAATGCTGGAGAAATTGAATTTGGTAAAATGTTAGATATATAGGTAATAATATTACAATATTACAATTGTAATAATATTACTTTGACAGGAAACTCTTCGATTGTGGACATTCCCTATTATCTAATGTTATTATATGGTATAGGTACGTTAATGATATTTTTGTAATTTGGTCAGATAGCAAAAGGTAAATCTACTCAAAAAATTAATCTCAACAAGTTATTAAAAAAAATCTTTTGAAAAAAAATGAAAACAATCAATGTATACTTTTAAATGTTATTACAATATATACCTTTTAAATTTTTATAACTTTATATAATGTTTCTAGATACATTTTACTTTTATTACATTTTATAATTTTTCACAATTCTTATATAATGCTACTAATGATTATATATGACAATGCCACCCACTTTTAAACACGAGAATTAAATTCTCTATTAAAGGTGGGTAAGCGTTAACATTCTCATTCTATTATGCAAATACATGATATGTAATTAACACCTTCGTGTTCAATGTAATTAAAATTAAAATAAAAAAATTAAAAATTCCAGAGAATTACAATTTTGTTGTGAATTTTGATCGCGTTTATTTATTTTTTAATGGTTTACAAACAATGAAAAACACATAATATGATATAGGTTACACAATTATAATTTAATAGGTTTAAATGCTTTTTATCACTTAAATGTGAACACAGCAAACATAGAGATAAAAATTAAAGGCTAAAACATACACAAGAAAGAACAGAAAAAAGTGATTTTTTGAGTGAGATTGAACAAAGAGACTAAACAGCTAATTTCGCAAGTTTGGTAATACAGTGGAACCTCGCATAACGAGTAATTCGCATAGCGAACAAAAAAATTTGTGAAAAAATTGCTCCCTTAACGAGCAACATTTCGCATAACGGGTGACGCAGAAAGGGCAAATCGCATAACGAATGACGCACTTGTGAGCCAGATTTTTGCGTCAGTGCGTCAGTCAGTCCTTAACAATTTATAAGTATGTATGTAATTTTATTTTGATAATGTTAAAAATAAAATAAAATATTTTTTAGGCATGGAAAGCATTATCGTGTTTTACATTGATTTATATGGGAATTTTTTTTTCGCTTAACGAGTGTTTCACATAACGAGCAAGATTCTGGAACGAATTATGCTCGTTATGCGAGGTTCCACTGTAGTTCTCTTGTATTCATGGAAACTGTCGTGATGTCAATGAGGACGTTGATTATTTTCTATTTTGTTGTATGACCTCAACATTCTAGACAACATTAGAGTTAAAGTTGAAGTTAAAGTGGGCCATATTGTTATTGAAAGTTGATAGAAAAAATGTATTATCCTAAGTCGGTGATTAAGCATGTGAAGAAATTTTTGCTGTACAGATTTTATCATATTCTTGTAAGTTATATAATGAGGTGACCAAATAACACAACCAAATTCCAAATTGCTGTGAACCAATGAATTGTATAAACATATTAATGATGAAGGCTTTTTGAATGCCAGACAATCGCCTTAAAGAATATACAGTAACAATATTGTTTTCACTTAGTACCACAGACATTAAAGCAGATGGTTCATTAGAACCAATATGGTTCCGGTCCTTATCATCGGCATGGCCAGTTGTCTGTAGTGTCGGAACCTGGATACCTGACAGTTTCAATAACCTCTTCTCTGTAAGAGTTAATTTATAAGACCCTTCATCGCCGTGTATCTGTGAAAGTCTATATTTCTTGCGGACTCCTGACCGGACATCTTTGTAGGTCTGTGAAAAAGAAATACAAAACAGTAAAAAAAATATTTTACTTTATTATGTACTTGCTTTACACAATTTTATTTGAAAAATCTTTAAAAAAAAATAGACCCATAAGGTGCCTAACTGGGCCCTTTCTGTAGTTTCATTATTATAAATTAACTCACAATAATTAATTCAATTTAAAACAACATTATAAACATACTTCATACCTATATATATTCTAAAAATTAAAAGTTAAAACAATAATATAAAATTTAATATAAAAATCGATCAACATGAAAAAATATTCTCACCCATGCAAAAAACTATGTGACTTTATACATTTATTTTCTTTTAACATGAAACAATATCCATTAAAGATGCACCAAAATTCGTTTCACACTCAGTACAGCCGAACTTCGGCAACTTTTACTGAATTTCGTTTAAATCTACCGAACTTGGGTAGCTTTTTAATTAACTAGCTTTTGCCAGCGACTTCGTTCGCATAGACTTCGATTTCATCCTACAGAAACTGGGATAAAAAGTATTGTTTGTGCTTTTCCAGACAATAATCTATCTCAGGGCTAAATTTCATCCAGATCCGTTTAGTTGTTCTGGCGTGATTGAGTAACAAACATTCATCCAACCATCTAAACTTTCACATTAGTAAATATTAAATAAGCAGGATTTAAATAAGAAATGGAAAAGTGTAAAGAAATTTAATTTAAAATGAAATCTAGACAAAATGTTGATTTATAAATAAATAGGTAATGTGTGAATGGATCATGTTTTTTATTCTCTAGAAAAGAAACCAAATCAAGTATGAACAATATATATGCTTTGATAAAATAAAAAAATCAATTTTATTATATAACATTCTGTAACAATCTGGCGCAGTGCGAAAATTTTTTGGCAAAGAACCAAAAACTTTTTTGTGCCTTTGTGGATCTCCAAAAAGCGTATGACAGAGTGATAAGACGAAAGTTATGGAAGGTTTTGTCTGAATATGGGGTGAAGAGTAAACTCATACAGGCAATTGCATCCTTGTACGAAGGAAGTAGTGCTTGCGTGAGAATTAATGGGACATTCACATCATGGTTTGATATTACAAAAGGTGTCAAACAGGGATGCGTAATGTCACCATGGCTTTTCAACCTGTATATGGATAATTGTATGAAAGAACTGAAGGATCTAGAAGTTGGAGCGAAAATGGACGGACTCACCATATCCTGTCTGCTATACGCAGACGATGCAGTATTAGTGGCTAACAGTGAAGCTGATCTGCAGTGCCTGGTATCCAGGATGTCCGATGTATGCATGCAGAGTGAACTTTATGATGAATGTCAGCAAATCGAAAGTGATGGTATTCGAGAGAGACGAAAGAGTGACTAAGTGTGATGTAATTATAAACAACGAATGCTTAGAACAAGTGAACGAGTTTGTGTATTTGGGAAGTATGTTTAGTAGAGACGGCAAGGCTGAGAATGATATCGAAAGGAGAGTAACTGCGGGAAACAAAGTTAATGGTGCACTAAATGCAATTATGGCCAATAAGAATCTGTCAAAAGAAGCAAGACTAGCGGTACATAATGGCGTTCTAGTGCCAACCCTTATGTATGGAAGTGAAGCCTGGAATTGGCAAAAGAGGAATGAAAGTAGACTGAATGCGGTGGAAATGCGGTCACTAAGACGCTTGTGTGGAAAATCTTTGGTCGATAGAGTGAGGAATGAACAAATTAGAAGTGAATGCAATGCTGGCTGTAGTGTGGTAGATAGAATAAAGAAAGGAGTGCTGAGATGGTTTGGTCATGTGGAACGTATGAACGAGGAAAGGATGGTTAAGAAAATATATGAGGCGAATGTTGAAGGAAACAGGAATAGAGGGCGTCCGCGAAAGACCTGGCACGATCAGGTACTACAAGTATTTGAGGATGGCCCTGTTAAAAGCCGCAACAATCGTAGAACGTGTATGAGAAGATGTATGAATGTGGCCGAAGCAAAAGTGGTGTGCCAGGATAGAAGAGTGTGGCGTTCAATCCTCTCTGCCTACCCCTGCAGGGAAACGGCGTGATGGTTAGTTAGTTAGTTTAATTAATTAAAAAACACATAGTAAATAAACAATTACACATATTTTCGTGATGGCGATCTGACCTGTTCATCGGGCAAAAGTGCGCGAAATTCAACCGAATTTCGGCCGAACTCTGGCCGAATTGCGGCTTCGGCACATATTTAAACCGAACATTCAACAAACCGAATTCGACATTCGGCAGAACCCACATTCGGTGCAACACACAGCGCGTGCTCACAGGCTTCCCAAAGAGCAAATAATTTGTTTGTTGCATATTACATTACAGGCGCAGAGCTCTCGTCTGTTGCTGCCTTAACTCTCAGCCGCATTCACAGAGTCTTTACTGTCGTAGGTGACACATCTCCACTCCTGTATTTAACTATCAACACATGGTAAAGTTCGAAATTAACTACACAGTGACAGGAAAGTGGGGTTTTCTATGTGGAATGGAAGTCAACACTGACTGGTTAATAAAGTGTCGCCGACGACAATCAAATCTCTATGAATGCAGCATTAAGCTAGTGATTAGCATGGCCGTTCATCACTCAATGGCTTTGGTTCATGACTCACTTTGGTTACAACAGAACGATATAATATTAATAAATTAATTAATTAATAATAAACTGACACTCAAGGCAAATTTTTTCTCACTCAAAATCAATTATATTTTGTAGTCTATGATAATAAAATTCTGTCGCTCTAGAGCATTTTTAAACAAGACCATCCCCCTCTCCCCTCCATCGATGGTGTCCCGCTTCACCAATTTTAAAATCTGGTCACCTTAGTCTAGATGCATTCCCATTACGCGATCCACATATCGCAGTCTTATTTGGCACACAAGCCAGTAAAGGCTGTCTTTGTGAAATCTGCAGAATGTTACTTTTTTTATTGAATATTGAGAATATACAAAATAAGTACTTTTTTTAAAATTTTGGTTTTTCGCTCTACTTTTCCAAAAGAGGCAAGCTCTTTCCATCTTATATCATACTTACATCTTTCCATTGGGCTGTTGTCTTACTGGAACCCAGCAATTGTGAATTAAGACCTCTAGCAAGTTCTCTCCACTTTATTTCTTTCTCGATAGCCGGTAGAGTTGATTTGAGTAAATCTGGATTTCGTTCAAAGAACCCAACCATATATTCCTTCTGTTTCTTCGTAATGCGACGAGATCGTTGCATTTCAAAGATTTTAATAAATATTTTTAGTCTATTGACACAATTTTTTTTAATAAGTTACAACTAAGCAAACATTTAAAACCAGAGTTGAGAAAATTATAACATCCCTGAAATTCTAACGACAGCAAAATGTTAACATTTAAATAAAATGTTTAAGAATGCTCACTGAAAAAATTTTAAATAAACCATGTGGCATTTATTTTATGTGAGATACTGCCAGTAGAGTGGGCAGAATAAAGCAGACAGTTCCGAAGTGTTTTCCGACAGTCGACGACTGACAAAACTGGACAAAACTAAACAAATGACAAAACTGACACAACCCAAACAAACCACAGAATAGAGAAGGTAAAGAATGCGCACTCATGACTTCTATGACTTTTAATAGTCGCGACCTAGCGACCGTCACATACTTTTAGCTTGATTTATTTATTTATTTAAAATAATATTTATTCCTGAAAATATAAAATAGGTGATAGGGAAGTATTACTAATTTTATAACTAATCTTAACCTAAGCACCAGCAGTTCCGAACCCCCACATAATCTCAATCCACAAAAAAGTCACAAAAAAACACATGTCACTATTGAAAGCCCTCGTGGCCGCGGTCGTAAACAAACCGCGGGTGGTTTCGCGTACCAAGCCACGCTGGTCGCGGAAACTCGCGGGGAGCGCACGTGGTCCAGGCTGCGTAAGCATGTGGCGTCGCCCCCCCAAGCTTGGCAAAAAATATTTTTGGCTGTAGTATTGGTAGACCCTTGATCGCATACTGTTGCTACCAACTCTAGACCACTTGCTAATATTTGTTCTATTATTTTTTTTATGCCACAACTAAATCATGAGACTTAACCCGTGCTCTGGCAAAACATAAAACCTATAGGTTGCTTCCATTTTGTATTGAGACCTCTTTACATGAAAACACAAACATGGTCTGCGATAACTGGTTTCCTTAACCCCTCCCCGAGATCTTCAAAATCCTGGCATCCAAAGGCATATTGCGTCTATTCGTAGTCATCTTTGTGATTTGGATACACTTCCTGTACCTACATGAGTTTTTCATTAGGTGCTAGATATGCACGGCCTGTCACATTATTTTTTTTAAAGCGTTGGTATGTCTTCTCATCCGTAAAATAAATATTAATGTAAGATACAAAGATATAAGTTGAAATTAAAGAAGTCAAATAAATGAAAAATTAAGGATTTAGTTCAGACTGCTTCGAGGAATATTTATATTATGTATATTCCATGAATATGTTGTGAAAATATATCTATACCTGTAAAACTCAATGTCTGTCTGTCTGTCCGTTCTCTATACAAATCTACACCATTTTTCCCATTCTGTTCAAATTTTGCATACTTATGCTTTAGGATCCGGCGGGTAACATAGGTAACATTTCCCCCCTATTATTTTACCCCTTCCCCTCCCCCTGATTTACTTTCGATGCAAATCTGTACCATTTGACCGATCGGACTCAAAATTTGGAAAGTTATTCTTTAGGACTCGGCGGGTAACAAAGGCGACATTTCCTCCCTATTCTTTTACCCCTTCCTCTCCTCCAGATAATTTTCGATGCAAATCTGTACCGTCCGGCCAATTGGACTCAAAATTTGGAAACTACTTCTTTAGGACGCGGCGGGTAACAAAGGCGACATTTCCTCCTTCCTCTTTTACCCTTTTCTCTCCCCCTGATACATTTTCGATGCAAATCTATACCGTTCGAATCGAACTTTTGTTTCCCCCTACAAATTTATTTTCAACTTAATCCTTAACCCGTGCAACGCCGGGTGCGAATAGCTAGTACTATATACTTCCAAAATACTAACATTCTGAAGAAAGTGCCAAGATCAAGATTTACGTATAAAAAACATTTCAGTGGAAGCTTAAACAAGTTTTATTTATCTATTTATTATTAAAAATAAAACTCAAATCTCCAAATAAATTATTAAAGCGTACATATCTGTGATAGATTTGCTTCCGGAAGGCAAATGGACATCTAATTGAATGGATTTTTTTAACGTTTGACAAACTGGAATATTATAACAAAAAAAAAAAATTACGTGTCTAGTAAACAAAATGAATTATCGATTACACTGTTGATATCATAAAGCTGGCAACGAAAACAATCCATTATGACAACCATAATAGGTTTATTGGTTTTAAATTTTTTTTAAGTACTAAATACTTTAAAAAATATAAATACATATACAGCAGTCTTAAAAAAATGTTTAGAGCGTAGGTACATACCTATGATAGATTTGCTTCCGGAAGGCATTTGGATACATAATTGATTGGATTCGTTTAACGCTTGACAATATGGAATATTATAACAAAAAATTCCAATAATAAAAAAAGGAACCGAATATTATTGTCCAACATAACAATATTAAATTTTACATAGGTAATGTGGCTGCAGGCTGCATATGACGTCACAGCTATTCTGTGGCACCACCTAAAGAGTGTCACGACGAATGCCTAACCCTAGGGATGGGTAAAGACATCGATATTTATCGTAGATATTTTTTTCGCGATATATCAAATATCGATATTTTTTTCGACAATCAAATTAGTATCTTTTCGATATATTTTTTCTGGCGACCATTTTTATTTTTGGAAAAAATAATATCAAAATATATCGATATATTTTTCTCGATATATATATATCGATATTTTTTCATTTACCCATCCCTAGCCCACCCCCTGAAACAAACTACGAAACTACCATAGATTCTTATGACCAGAATAATGATGAGTCCGCTCTGTAATAAATACTACAATGTAGTACTACATTATAGTGAAGCTCACACTTCACGTTTGTAAGTTGAGTCCATTCACTTTAGGTAAGCCTTTTGCATTAGTGTGAGTAATACCCTCTGTAACACGTAAATTGTGAAATTGTATTCGTTTTTTAAACCAACTTCATTGGCCGCTTCAGTAACACTCTGACCGGCGAGCGGAGCGATCGTTTTTTTGTTAAATATTTTTGGCTTAAAGATACGGTGACTACAAAATCACGAATATTTTTTAATTAGGAATGGAGAAATCGCTTTCAGGTTAAACAAAGGAGATAGTTTTAAATGTATATAAATATCGCGAAGAATTATATGAAGATAATATATATTAAGATAAAATGGAGAAAGTTGATAAAATAACCACCAGCGAATGGAAAAATGTTTGCTGACATACAAAAGGAATTGAAATTGAGCACGCGACGAAGAATATTCAAATGGATGAAATCACAGACTTTAATCAATTTAATATGAATTTAGACGAGGATTCGGAGTCCGATACAAACGATTATAGTTTATTTGATTAAAACTAACTATAAGATTTCGAAATTATTTAACCACACTTATACCCGCTTATATATTTATTTTAAAAGCCATAATCCGTCAAAAATAACGTAATTTTATTATATATTTCTGTCGCCAGTTAAGGCTGTGAGAACAGCGCCATCCAGAGTAGGGGGCCATTCAAGTATTACGTAAGCAGCAAAGGGGGGTGGGGGGGTCTTAGTTTTGCTTATTTTTGATGACATGGGAGACGGGGGGGTCTGGATGATGATTTCGTCAGCAATATTTATTTACTTTTTCTGATTTGAACACATATGGCAATCCTTCTTGTCTATACTCAAAAGCGCAAGTTCACGGATTCCCCAAAATAATTGATATTACTTACTCGCTCTCACGCAATGTCTTATGGTTACGTTAGAAAGAACTGAAGTAGAGAAATTACAACGCGCGCTATTCATATTTATCTATTTTTCATTTTTTTTTTAAATTTAGTAAATACTGATTTAAACACATAATATGGCAACCCTACTTGTTCACAACACAACAAAATATAAATACCAAATAAAAATATATACCAATGATTGCGTAAGCATAGGAGGGGAGAGTAAGAACTTTGCTTACTTTTGCTGACAAGGGGGAGGGGGGAGGTTAAAAATGACTAATATTCTGCTTACGTTATACTTGAATGGCCCGTAGCGTAGCGCCTTGATAATATTAGTGATGGAAATAAAAGAGAGAACTTTGCTTTTTTTGCTTCCTATACCTCATTATTATTTGAGCCATGTGGCAACGTTAGTTGACATTGTTGCATAGAGAATGATATATTTTGATTAATACTAATGACATATGCCTTACAATAGTGGATACACTTACAAGATTTAATTATACTTAAACTGAAATATTTAAAACAATCATGAAATTTAAAAAAAAACTAATTCAGAGTATTTTATTTAAAAAAAACATAAAGTCAATGTCTTTATTTCATTTAACAATTTTGAAATCATACTAATTTTGAAAACGAAATTAGATCAGTTATCGGATTCTAGTTACGGTTACGAATAGATTTCTAAATAATTATTATTTGGGGATTAAAAAAATTAAATATAGTTTTTTTTCATAATACATATATGCTAATTTCAGCTTTAGAAAATAAAATACTATTTATATATTTTTTACTATAATAATTTTAAAAAATTAAGCTAAAATTTGCAAAATCATTTTTATCGCCGCCACGAGTCTGCCTGCAAAGTTTCAGCTCGATTGGATCACGGGAAAAGGGTTAAAAATCGATTCAAAGTTTTTTCGCAGACAAGCAGACGCTACGAGTTAAAGGAAAGGGAGTACAAAACGGACAGCAGTTGCTGGTAGACGTTGCGTGCCAAGATCCCTTTTTCGGAGACACTCGTGTCGCGCTGATCGGACCGCGCGTTCGAGTTACGGCCGGAATAGGTAGCACAGACAGACGGCGACATATGCGCGGTCGAAGCGCTATTTACCATGCCCGTGTATATGGTGCGTATTCTATAGTAGACGAAGAGAGCATTCTGTGGTATTTTTACAAATTCAAGTCGGATGACTAACGCTCGAGTTACGTTGAAGATAATAAATATAAATACATAAATATATTGATGCGTCCGCGACCTGCATGTGACGTTCCGCATCGCGTCCTTTGTAAATTAGAATGTAAGTTTTATTTTAAAATAGATTTAGGTAATTTTAAATTTCGCGCGGCACCACGGGTTGCCACCCCGCACCGCCAGGGGTTGGTAGGGTGCCATTGCGGGTGGGGGAGGCTACCCCCCTCCCCCGCATACACAGAGAGTTGGAACCGGCGGGCCAAGAACGCCCCCTTGTCTCGTTCCGACCGCCACCGCCGCAACAGCTCGGGCTCCTCGCCCGCGGCCGCCCCTTCGGCGGCGGGCCCTGAGCCGCCGCCACGTGTGTTCAAGAACACGGGGCGGCGCCGTCAACGTCGCTTGAGGGGAAGGCGGCTCGCAGCGCTTGGGACGGTTCCAGATGACGGCCGCCTCACCACGGCGGGCTCTGAGCCGCCGCCACGTGCGCTCAAGAACGCGGGGCGGCGCCGTCAATGTCGTTGAGGAGAAGGCGGTCTGCAGCGCTCTGGACGTGCTTCTGCGGCCTGGACCACGTGCGAGACTCCGGCCAAATCCCGCGCCAAAATCTGGACCACGGGCGCTCCCCATGCGGCTGGCCACCCGCGGCATCCAGATGGCGGCAACGAGGGTCTCCGCTAGTGAACATGTGTTTTTTTTTGTGGACTAAAATGTGAAAGGACACGACGAACTTATGTGGGAGTAGGAACGGGTTGTGCTTAGGTTAAGATTAGCTATAAAGTTAGTAATAGTGTTCTAGAGTAAGATTTGACTGTTTTTTTTTTTTTTTTGTAATAAATGTATATAATAGTGCTAGAGTGTTTGAAATTCCCGCTCCACCTTCCTTGACAAGGCAACTTATTGATAGACGGAGACGGATTAAATAAAACCGCCCTATCAAATCGGTGCGGACTGCTTCGGGCTTGCCGCACCGACCTCTCTTCTCGCCGTCGTCTCCGTGTGGCGAGGTAGAAATGGGCGTAGGCTCTGCCTCCGCTTCCAGTTGCGCAACCTGTGCTACTGGTTGCTCCCGCTTCGCCGCTGGATACGTCATGTAGAGTGATGCGACGAGTGTTTGTGAACGACATGTTTTTTTTTGTGGCGATAAGTGACAAAGACACGATAAACTATGTAAATCAGGACTGCTTGCGTTTAGGCTAGGGTTAGCTTAAGTTTAGTGGTAATTTCCTTAGTTGATAAGTCTTAAAATAAGAAATGTGTTTTAATTAAATAAATTATGTAAATATTCAAATAGTGGTGGTTGGTGTTTTTAAATTTACCGCTCCCCCTCCCTTGGCAAGTGCATTTTAAATTTGATATGGAAAGGACGCGGAGCGCCTCGCGACTATCAATCCTGATTGATTGATACGCGTTCATATCAATATAACTAATTACATAAATTCTATGCATGAGTTGTATGTATCTCTCACCATCACGTTTTGAATTACAAAATATGGAAAAACCGAAATCTGTATGCAATAAATTAGTGATGGGTCCGCTCTGTACTCACTACTACAATGTAGTACTACACTACATTGAAGTGCACACTTCGCACATTTTGATGTGTAGTGCACACTACAAACACCAAAGTTATTGAAAGTATAAACTTCAAATAGTACACTTCATTTCAAAGCGAACACTACAAAGTATATACACTTCAAAGTTATTGAAA